>CAJQZP010000670.1:0-33971 GCA_907164705.1 Parnassius apollo | reverse complement strand
AAATAACTCACATCGATCATAAATCAAAAAAAAAAACACAGGAACTCATATTTTATACAGTCCAATGTGCAAAAATTACGTTTTATATTATAATTTCGATATATCGTGAAAATG
This sequence comes from Parnassius apollo, assembly GCA_907164705.1. Taxonomy (NCBI): domain Eukaryota; kingdom Metazoa; phylum Arthropoda; class Insecta; order Lepidoptera; family Papilionidae; genus Parnassius; species Parnassius apollo. Next base: position 33,857 of record CAJQZP010000670.1, on the reverse strand, counting down.
GCAAAGTTGTTTTCAACAAAAATGGCGTTGCTCAATAAACAATACATAAAAAACAAATAAATATATACCTATGATTCATTTTATTTCAATTTATTAGAGGCTCCTACCGAGTGTTTTAGTTATTACGATGTCGATATAATTTTATGTTATATATTTCTTTACTTTATGAAATTTCGAGTGTTTTTTTCTATATAGTAGTTATTTGAGTATAGTAATTTAGTATTTCATAATTCATATAATATGTAAATTTTATAAACTTTGTCTTACCTATTACTTTTTTCGAGCTTCATGAAGACACAAAATGTTCACATGTGTGTACTACATACATTTTCAGAAAAATTACGGAATTTGATGTTTTATAGTGTGACTCACGACGGCGATCTCAGCGAAGAGGAAGAAACATTTTTACATAATAATGTTGTAAGTTATTTATTATACTCTGGTTTTTTATTATAATTATAAATATGAGTGCATATAGTGGTTGTATAACGTGACTGATGATTATGAGGTCCCGGGTTCAAATTCTGGGTTGGGTCAATAAAATTATTTAATGAGTTTTTCCGTCAAAAAATTCCCAGTAGCAGCCTGGAGTCTGGAAGTTGGCGCTGTCTCACCCCCGCACCTCGATATATGTATCTATATATGTATATACATATTGGTATTTTATACCATTTGTATTATACACAGCCTATAAATTATCTACACCTATCATATAACGTAAACATGAACACACATATATGAAAAGGGTTTCCGGTTTTTCTCACTTACTAATTAAAAAACAGCAGTGCTATCCTGGTCAATTAAACTCATGACCATAAAAATATGTTACATGTGTATCTAAAATGTCTTATCATACTTGTTTTTCAGGAGCAGGATATGCAGTTTGCAATTTGCATGCATGTTTGATGAACAGGGACAGCAGTTGGAGTGTCCAAGTCTCCCTTTAGGACCCGCACTTTCCACTGAGCCAGCACAAGTAAATCCGCCGTTGCCAGTGTCACCATCTTTTACGTAAGTTAATTTTGTTATAATGTTTGTATTAAAGCTTTTTCAAAGAAGTATGTAAGTAGAAGCTACTACAGTTTTTAAACTTTGTCTATATTCAATGAAAATTCCTCACTCTTATAAATTAGAGATATTAAAAACCCTCCGTCTTGGGAAGAACGAGTTAGAAACCTAGCGAGACTTTTGGTGAATAGAATTAATTTACAATAAGTTTATAGAATAAAATTAGTATGAAAACATTTAGAAACAGCATGGTAACAATCTCCTCATTCCCAAGGATTATTATCAATTACATACTCTTAAGTAGTATAATAACCTTTACTAAACAAATTTTGCTTACTAAAAATTTAAACTGATTGATAAGGTCTTATATTTTCTGGCACTTTGTTGTATAAGCATATACCTACGTTGCCCCATGAAGGAATTATACTAACTCTTTGGAGTCTAGTAACTGTTGTAACTAGTTACTATTTTCATCTTTAATTCTGTGTAGTTAATTTGTATATAATTATTCTACTACACACATTTATGTATACTTAATAGTTTATAGGAGCCGTGGTAGCTGGGATGGTAGCTGGTTAGTTTAATTGTATTAATTCTTATTTGAATGGATAGTTTTATCATTAAGGGCATTTATGTAGCAGTAATTTATTTGAATCGGATATTTAATTTAGAATTTATCACAGGTAAGTTTATGTCAGGTGATAAAAATGCAATACATGAACCGTTCGACGCCGCGTCGCCGCGATGTTCCCTACTCTATGGAGTATTTTAACAGGACTTTTACTGACAGATAACTGGTTTTTTTATAGGATAGGCTGACAAACGAGCACACAGTCAATCTGATGGTAAGTGGTTGCTGCGGCCCATAGACATCTACGTCTATCCACGATGGCAAATCAAAATGCACTACTAAGATGGAGTGCCTCGTTTCCAGTAAAAAGGGTCTCCGGTTCTCTACACTCACCATACGAAACACAACAGCATTAAGCTACTATTGTTATAAGGAATAATTGGGGTTCCTCACAAATAAATTAAAACCCATGAAATTTAATGGTCATAAATTAATACGCATGCGAAGTCGCGGGGAACAGCCAGTATTACATAAAATATGTATGAACTAAGTAAATGATATTACATAATTTTATATTTGTCTTGCAGGCGAAATGTTCGTCCAGAAGTGGTCGTTGTCGTTGGGCGGTTATATGAGGAGAACGGCAACGAGTACTTGTTGGCGGACCAGCATGAACTTTATCACGAGGAGGTGGTGGCGAGTTCGAGTGGTGGTGCTGTGCGAGGCGTGCGGCTCCCAGCGACGGTAGCAGCAGGCGGGCGTCAGGCACGAGGCGACCGCGGTGCTCGCGTCTCCGCTTCCTCATGGTGGCGGCGCAGCGACCACCTTGTACAACTATGTGTGGCAGGCGATGTTGTGCCTGAGGATTTGCGCAATAGGACTTTGAGAGTGGTGGCTGATAGAGACACAGGGAGAAGGATGGAAGTAGATAATGATGACTTGGCGGATGGCATTGGACATGCGGCCCTATTCGAAGGATATGCGACTTCTCTTCACTTTGATCGGCGCCCCATGGACACCTTTCAAGGTGAAAAAAAAAAGAAACATTTCTTCCGGAAAGAACAACAAGCCAACCACGCCGTCCGGAAGTGCGTGTGAGGCATTCATGGGAGCATCATGTCTCATGTAGCGACAGAAATAAACCGGTACGCTGTAGAACTGGCTTGTTACGTTTGCACAAAATTGGTATGAAACAAATACACGTAAGCTATATATCCTGTTCTCTTTTTGGATGATGTTGGGGATCATCCATATGCCCTGCATAGCATCTTATTTTTCTGAAAATTCTCTATTGAAGACCAATATTTTCCGCCAATTGTTTTCACGCCATACGTAACTGCCACACGTAAATAACGCAACACGTACACTTGATCCTCACCCTATCTTTCCTATTGAAACAATTATAAATAATTTGAATTCCCGCTTTCAATCCGCTTATTTTCTTAAACAGGAAATACGTATTGATGAGAGCTTAACTTTATGGAAAGGTAAACTCTCATTCAAACAATATACAAAGACTAAAGCGGCCCGATTCGGAATAAAAACTTTAGAATTGTGCGAGTCTGCTACGGATACATGCGGTTGTTTTTCGTACACCCTGGTAAGGAAAATATCCCCGATCGATCCTCGATTTCCATCGTCACAACGTGAGTACTAAAACTGTACTCAAACTCATTTGGCCACTTCTCAACAAATGGTGTATTCTTTTTATGGACAATTGGTTCAATTGCCCAATCCTGGCGAGGTTTTTGAAGAAACGTCGAACCGATTGTGTGGGAACAGTACGACCCAACCGTCAAAATGTGCCATCTCTGGTGTCACTTTGTAAGCAGGTCAGTTCTTGGCCCGGCACTCGGGTGACGTTGTTATAATGGCGTATCAAGATAAAAAAAGTATTCCGTTAATCAGTACGGACTATGGCATGGCAGTGGAAACCCCAGTTGGTTCTTGATTATAATAAGAATATGGGTGGAACTGATCGTAAAGATCAAATGCTAGAACCATATTTATTGGAGAGAAAACGTTGTGCAAAATGGAACATGAAGCTCTTCAAGAGGCTTTTAAATGTTACCATTCTTAATACTAGAATCCACTGAAAAAATCCTGCAACGAACGGAAACATCATTTGCCTCTTCGTTTACAATTACTTTAAGACATTATTGATAAACACCTTCATCAAGTGCCGCACTGTCATCGTGAGATTAACCCATGTTCGCGACACATTCACGACACAAGCGTCTCAAGGGCAGATCGCGACAGCGATTTGTCCTCGAGACGCTTGACGAACAGTGTTCGCTGGCCTATCAGATTTCAGCTTCAGCAGCAGCTTGTGTCACTCTATCGCCTATTAATCATAACTGACAACTAACATCACGGTGGAAAATTTTTTGTCAATGTCTAATAAGTAATCGACGTGACAAAGTAAGTGATTTTTCACTGTAGTTTTATAGACCTGTAACGTCGGTCATGGTTATTAAAAATAACACTTCCCCGAGCCTAGTTGCCTTTTACGACACACGGCGTGATATGGATATTCGTACATTACAATGTTTTGAGAAATTATCAATCACCGTGTAATGAAACGATCATTGATAAATTCTCAAAACATTTCACTTGGCAACGTGAATTGTCGACGTCTTGCAATCGTCGTGACTAGCGCTCACTTCACTTTCATACAAACAATTCGATATTTTAAGTGTTAAATTGGTAATTTCTCAAAACATTTTATTTATCGACAAATTATTGCAATCTTGTACCCTAGCGCTGACTTTTAAAGAAAAAATATTGTCTTTGGCTTGAACACAGGTTTGACTAATTGGTTTATTAAACTGTCAAGTCAATCATGAGTGGTTAAATTACATCAAATTATCCCTATTTTTATGAGTTATTTTCACCTTTAGACTAATATAAATTGTCGGACTACTGGGAAGAAGGGTGTCTGGTAGTCGTTGCTAAAATTACAAAAATACAGCATTATTATGCTATACGTATTTTACGATATAATTCCAAATAATTATATGGGCGAATTAGTAGCATCGTGACTTTGCTACGTATTACAATGGAAGGGAATATGGAATGTTTATTTTGATGTTGTAATATTAATATGCACTTAGTGGTCGAATTTAAAGGTAACTCGTAAATTTTACGTTACAGTTTTGGCAAACTTTATACGTGGTAGTCACGCTGCAACTGTATTATGGTTGCTGCACGAATGGGTCGGCTCGACCGCGGAAGGACCACGCTCTCACAGAGTACCAGCGTAAAATCGCAACTTAATGCTGCTGTGTTTTGTATGGTGAGTGTAGAAATCCGGAGACCCTTTTTTTACTTTAAACGAGACATTCCATCTTAGTCCTCAGAGGTGACAACGCATCTGCATTTTGATTCTTAATCGAGGATAAATGTTACTCTTACTAATGTCTATGGGCCACAGCATCCACTTACCATCAGGTGGACTGTTTGCTCGTTTAACCTTTTGAGCGCCAAAGTCGTCTATACGTGACCAGCACCCGCGTGCCCTGAGCGCCAACGACGTCTATAGAAGACAAAAAACCCGGCCCACAAAAATATGAAATATAGACATTGGAAAATTATTACTGGTATTTTAATTCTACACCCCTCAAAAAAGAATAACCCAGCAACATGTGAGTATAAAAAACAAGTCTCCTAGAGCCACAAGTACTAAGAAACATTGAACTAAAAAAAAATGGATTTTTATCTAAGCAAATACTATGTCCAGCACGCCAAAGTCGTCTGTGTTAGACCGCTAGTGTTTTAATGCGTTAGGCATAAATTTATTGAAAACTATTCAAAATTAAGCTCAAACGTGTTATTTTTTTTTCTGTTATTATTGATATTTAAATAAAACAAAAGGTTAGAAATACAAAACTATAATTAGCTACATGAATTTAAAAAAAATTAACAAATTATCTTCGCATAATAAATCTAACATCTCAACTCTGGCGCATCCTTAGCGCGACATCGAAAATAGATCAGCGTAAAATATCAAAAATTGAATTGAGTGCCGCTTGATAGGCACCCTCCGAGCTTTATTGCGTGATTCATCCGACCCGTCTGCTTTTTGCTTTTGAGCGAATTGTATTATACTGATCTAAGGAATAATTTTTTACAATGTTATAAAACAATTTCAACTTTTAACATCATTAATTACGTATGTCCTACTTTGTAATCATTACTAAACACATCCTTGTTCTCATATCAGTAATGTGTAGAGGTCTGTTCCTGGCAGTTTTTCCTTAGATATTTTAATAGGTACATTTGTCTGTTTGTATCGACTTAAAAAGTATGCGACAAACTAAAGTGAAGTCAAAGTAATTTTCTTAAATGGAATCTTTGTAAGTGCCAAAAAACTTTATGCTAGCGACGTCCATTTCCTTTAGTTCGTTAGTCGAATGAAATTGTTCGTAAAATTTGTTCACCTGCGAATAAACTTATAACTAGGTATATTTTTTTAAATATTCATATGTATACTTTTTGTTGTATATTTAGTTAATTACGTTATACATATTTTCAGTTTTACGTGATTTTGTGTCACAAAGTATTACATTTAAATTTAATTGCTTTTATTTTCATTAATAAAGATAAGAAGAATTTTGTGATGTTGGCCGGGAGTTGTTTCAACAATTTAAGTTATGAAGATAACAGAAGAATTTTTTATGTAGCGTTTGTCTATCCTCTTCGTATTTTTAAGGATTGAGTTCTAAAAGCTTTTTTCACGCTTAGAAAAATGTAAAAACTTTCTCATCTACCAGATATCAATTCTGAGTCTCGATTTTTTCTATGAGATCTTAGAAAAAATTATAAGCAGTCTAAATATTTTCTGTTGGACATATTATCTTCCTCTCAATATTGGGAATGGAAACGCCCACGTATTTCAGAGACATAACAAGTATATTATATATTTTTATTCATTTTCTTATTTTATTACCCATATATTAATCCATTAGTTGGGGTTCCTACATCATTTTTCTTTAACTGTAAATGAATATTAATCAAAGCAATGAACTTTAGTTTTTATTCAAATAAATAACTAGGATGAAATATGTTGAATATGTTTTAAGTCATTCATAATTTCTAACTTCCTTTATTTACGTAAGGCGTTGGATTTGTGTAGGATTTACAAATATATCTTCAGAGCCGCGGGCGATATCCGTAAAAAAAATAGAAATGTATGCCAGAAATAAATAGACCGATAAACAGAAGAAATGTGATGAAATTGTTAAAAATTGTTTTATACAACAATGTAAGGTCTTAGTTGGTAGTGCCACGCTGTAACCATTTCGATTCAAATCTCACAGAATACCTAAAATAAAACAGGTGTATAAATAATATAGGTGTTTCTTATGGTGAGTGTAGAGTATCGGGGATCAAATATCTGGCAACGAGTGATTCCGTCTTAATCCTCAGGGGCATATACAGTTTGATTCTCAATCGATACACATGGATGAATTTTAACAGTGGTAGAGCCATGCGGCAGCTTTGCTGTTGCACGTATGGGCCGGCTCAAACCGGAGTGGTACCACGACCTCAAAGAATACCGGCGTGAAGTGGAAGCTCTGCTTCGCGTTTCGTCTGGTGAGTGCAGGTGGCCGGAGGCCCAAATCCCCCCCCCCCCCCCATCAACATGGTAGCGGAATTAAATAATGATAGACTACCCCAGGAGGGTACCAGCACCCCTGGAGAATCCCTCGCTGAGCATCCACGACCGTATTTCTCCAGTTGTGAGCGTGGGTGCTCAGGCTGCCCCGCGTATTCTGGGGGGGGGGGGGGGCAAAATTCCACTCAAGACTACAACTGCTCGGGGCAAACGGAGCAACAATACCAAGGCAACCCCTGCCACACTGTCCGTGAATTTCTGCAATATCAGGGGACTTCACTCTAACCTAAAAGCCGTCCACTACCATCTCGAGACGGCGAGGCCGGCTCTGCTCTTTCTGACCGAGACGCAGGTGTCCTCTCCGACTGATGTCTCGTATCTTTCCTACCCGGAGTACAAACTGGAACGCTCCTTTGTGCCTCGGGCTGGAGTTTGCGTTTACGTCAGAGAGGACATCTGTTCTCGACGCCTCGGCAAACTTGAAGATTCGGACCTGTCCATCCTTTGGCTACGCATAGATAGCGACGACCATCCGCGCGTCTATAGGTCCCATAGCGGTAATGCCGAAACAGACCGACTCTTCGACCACGTCCAAATGGCTGCAGATTCGTTGCTACAGCAGATCCCCTCCGCAGAGATCGTGATCCTCGGCGACTTTAACGCCCATCACGCCGAATGGCTTGGTTCTGATCTTGCCTTGGCATATGGTTTGACACAACTGGTTATTTCGCCTACGCGGATTCCAGATGTGGAGGATCATGCACCTTCCCTGTTGGACCTTCTGCTGACCTCTCACCCGGACGGATATCAGATTTCCGTCGAAGCCCCTTTAGGCTCCTCGGACCATTGTCTTGTCCGAAGTGTGGTGCCACTCACGCTGAAATCGCAGTTGCATTCTGCAGGCTGCCGCCGTGTTTGGCACTATGTCAGCCGATTGGGATGGGATGCGGTCTTTCTTTGCATCCTACCCCTGGGGGCGGGTTTGCTTCTTGCCGGACGATCCCAACGTTGTTGCGGATTCTGTCGCTGATGTACTGGTAACTTAATGGTACTTCAGGGTATGGAACTTTTTATTCTTTCCTCTGTGATTTACCCATTGGAGGCAAATCTCAGCCATGGTTTGGTCGCTCCTGTAAAATAGCATCATGCTATAAGCAGGAGTGCTACCGAGCCTGGGCACGCATCAGCGTCCCGGGATGTAAACACCAGCGCTATAAAAAAGAAGGATATTTCCGCCTCTAGGTCCATCAAAGGAGTCATTGCCAAGGCAAAGTCGGAGCACATAGGCAAAATTGGCGAGAAACTAGTTCGCCTTCCTTCTGGAACCCGTGCATTCTGGTCTCTCGCCAAGGCTGTCCAGGGGAATTTCTGTCAGCCATCTCTTCCATCTCTGCACAGGGAGGACGACTCACTGGCCCATACCGCAAAGGAGAAAGCCGATCTTCTAGGCTCTTTCTTTGCGTCCAACTCGACTCTCGATGACGGGGGGAGTACGCCGCCGACCATCCCGCGGTGTGAGTGCTCCATGCCGGAAGTGCAGTTCACACAGCGCTCGGTTCGCAAAGCACTCTTCTCGCTAGACATCCACAAGTCGAGTGGGCCTGACGGAATCCCCCCAATTGTGCTGAGGACGTGTGCTCCAGAGTTGGCGCCGGTTTTTAACGCGTCTTTTCCGGTACTCCTACTCCCTAGGCGTAGTCCCAAAGTCATGGAAGACTGCTTTCGTCCACCCGATCCCTAAAAAAGGCGACCGCTCAGACCCGTACAACTACCGGCCTATCGCCATCACCTCCTTGTTCTCCAAAACAATGGAGTCCATTGTAAACTGCCAGCTCATGAGGTACCTTGAGAATCACCAGCTGAATAGTGACCGCCAATACGGTTTTCGCCGTGGTCGGTCAGCTGGTGATCTTCTGGTCTACCTAACTCACAGATGGGTGGAGGCAGTAGAGTCCAAGGGGGAGGCATTGGCCGTTAGTTTGGACATTGCGAAGGCCTTCAATCGAGTTAGACACAAAGCACTTCTTTCGAAGCTCCCTTCCTATGGGCTTCCCGAGAAATTGTGCGATTGGATCACCAGCTTTCTTGCAAATCGGAGCATCAAGGTCGTTGTAGATGGTGCAAGCTCCAATTGCAAGCCTATTAATGCTGGTGTTCCACAAGGCTGCGTGCTATCGCCAACGCTGTTTCTTCTGCTTATCAATGATATGTTGCAAACCCGTAACATTCATTGCTATGCAGATGACAGCACTGGTGATGACTCTTTACACCGGCCGAGCCAATATTTCTCGGGAAAACGTCTCCGAGTGCCGGGACAAACTTGTGTCTGAAGTTGAGTCTTTGCTGAACAGAGTCTCGAATTGGGGGCGACTAAATCTAGCTCAGTTTAACCCCCAGAAGACACAAGTTTGCGCATTAACCGCTAAAAAGAACCCCTTTGTCGTATCTCCTCAGTTTCAAGGCACTCCCCTTGTTGCCCCAGCCAGTATCGGAATCCTCAGCGTCGACATATCGAGTGACGTGCAGTTTCGTGGTTACTTGGAAGAGAAGGTCAAATTGGCCTCTAAAAAGCTTGGCGTGCTCAGTAGGGCGGGACAGTATTTCATGCCGGCACACCGCCTGCAACTTTACAAGGCGCAGGTTCGGCCGCACATGGAATACTGTTCCCATCTCTGGACTGGGGCTCCCCAGTACCAGCTCCTTCCACTTGACCGCATCCAGCGCAGAGCGGCTCGAATCGTCGACGACCGAGTGCTTTCCGATCGGCTCGATTCACTGGCACTGCGAAGAGATGTTGCATCTCTTTGCATTTTTATTCGCATATACCATGGAGAGTGCTCTGAGGAATTGTTCGGATTAATCCCAGCCGCCAAATTTCGTAAATGTACTACGCGGCAAACGTCCCGATACCATCCACACCATCTGGATGCTTGGCGGTCCACCACAGTACGTTTCAAAAGGAGTTTTCTTCCGCGTACAACCTCTCTGTGGAATAGTTTACCACCGGCGATTTTTCCGGATTGATACGACCTGGGGACCTTCAAGAAAAGAGCTTACTCCTCTCTAAGGGGCCGGCAACGCACCTGCAATTCCCCTGGTGTTGCGGTTGATCATGGGCGGCGGTAATCACTTAACATCAGGTGAGCCGAATGCTCGTTTGCCCCCTCTTCTATAAAAAAAATGGAGATCTCTATGGGTCAGAGCACCAACTTACCATCAATTGGATCTCTCGTTTCCTCCTTTGTCACTACCTTACACTTTATTCTATAAAAAGGTACGTTTTATTAGTTCTCCCTAAATTTTTAAACCATATTAAGTAAATTGTGTGATTTTTTTTAACTATATTAAGTAAATTGTATTGACATCAGTCCCCCGTGACCATACAACTCCCACTAACATCTCAGTTTAGTTATACCGTACCGTTATTACGCACCCCTTTCATTACCTCATAGCCACACCCCTTTCATTGCCGCACAGGCATATTTGCCACAGTTGCCACGCTTGACAATCAGGTTGGCAATCGCTGTTTTTTATTTTTTATTGTTATTAAGAAAACGCTGCTGCCCATATCCTGCTTTGTTTACTCTGTGGCCTGTGGCGACAATAATTGTAACTTTTTATATTACTTTATGCAAAATAATAGCAACAAAATAAAATATACAACATACATAGCGTCTGTTTTATTAACGTCAAGAATTCTTCACAATAGTCTTTATTGGATCGTATCCATAAATGACAATATACACAGCAGATGCAAATTACGTTAGCTGCAGCCGCAGGACTTAAAAAAAACCAATTCTTAAAATATAAATTTATTAAAGAAATATTACAATACTTTTATAACTAAAACTAAAATGATTAACTTGGTCGAAGTGTGACCTAAGAATGGCGAAATCCGATGCGAACTTGCAACGGGCGTCGGATTGTCGGCGCCTGCTGACTCGGCGCCTCCTGACACGCGGCTCCGTCGTGTGCACCTTTAAGTAGGTTACATGCTAGGCGATTTTCGTGTAGTGAAACTACGTAATTTGCATCATAATTTCATTTTACATAAAAGAAAACATACAGATTACTTCATACAAATATTTACATGAGCCTTTATCCGTGAATATATTATTTGTTAATCTGTTGTTATGCTCAAATATTTATTATTATATAACAATTTAACAAATGTTGATACAGCGCGAAAAGCTTTATTACATTTTTTTACGAAGGATCACGGAATAAGAGTGAGTGAGTTTTTAACTTAGATAAACGATTACATAATATTGTCAGTCCGTTCAAATAGAACCGTAATGAGTAAACTAATGAAAATAAAATGCGTTACCCTGTTAACATAAGGATTATCCTTTCTTCAAATTATAAAGGATATTCCTACGACTTTGTACATACTATACGTATATCATTATAAAGTTTTTCATACAAACATATATAATGCAAATAAGTAGACAGCAAATTGTTTTTTTTTTTTTGTAAATATTTAATTTCATTAAATTATATTTATTATTTAACCATAAAAATATAATTTAAAAATCATGTTCTATTTGGTGACATGAAAAATTTTATAAATACATAGTATTATAGTTTGAAAACAATTTAGAAACAATAGTGACATTTATTACTAAACACCTATATACCTAATTAAAATATTTCTTCAAAGATATAATTAAAATATTTTATGAATCAACTAATTCAAAATCCTTTGTGTCTATTTAAAAATCATCAACGTTAGGCCAAAGTTTGGAATTTTTTTTCTACTTTACCAACAACATCATATGAGATAAAGAGGACGATATTTACAATATTATCTATCTATAATATATAATTTCAAATTACGAAAAATATTCTGAAATATAACAATTTCTATCATAAATAAGTCTATTTAAATAACTATAATATTTGGAAAACATGAAAACTAAAGTTCTTTGCAACTGTTTTCAGTTTCAAGATGCGGCTTTGGACAATATGACTAGACGTATAGTTGTAATAATTGGAATGTCACCTGGTGCGTAGATACTCAGCGTGATGCCTGTAATGAAATATGTTTTATTTTTCTTTTATGACATTCACTTTCAGCACACGTTTAAGATATTCACAGAATACGAGCGTAAAAGAGCAGCCGTGTTTTGAATAGTGAGTGTAGATAACCGTAGGCCATTTTTACTGCATACGGGGCATTCGGTATTTTGATTGTAATAAAAGATAAATGTAAATGTCTATGGACCACCGCACCAATTTATGATTAGGGGGACTATGTGTTCGTTTGTGACCCTTTTTCTAAAAAAAACCATCATCACTTACTATCGGGTGGTACAGTAGTCACGCATTGGCTTATAATCGTTCAAATAGTTCTGCGTTAGGTATCTGTGTTGTAGCAGTCATTTATCATAGGTAACGTTTTTATAATATTTGCTGTTAATTTATAACAAACAATATAGAAACTCATAAAGTTTAGAAGAATTTAGATGGACAGATAACTCTTTACTGTACACCAAAACAATACATGAACGAAAAATAGTATCACAATGGGCGGTTTTATCGCGAAAAGCGGTTTTTCCAGACCTTTGGATGAACAAGATCGCAAAATGCAAAAAAAACTGTGTGCGATTCTTAGAATAATTTTTAATACGGTATAATAACCTTTCTTACTGGTTGCGCGGAAAACCATTCGCGTTTTTTATTTATGACGGTAGGAACTTGCTGAATCATTATTCCTTTCCAAAACGATATCATTCGTACCCTCCTATCGACACATCGGGGCGATGGGGTGGGAGGGGAAAGAAGACGATTCTAGAACATCGCGTAATCATCGGAGCCGAGGATATATAAACACGCGCGACCGACGCGCTCTTCTCTCTTCCCGCGCGCTCGTTTGGAAACACCTCACTAGTGGAAACCGCTTTGGCCTGGAAGCAGTCGAGCTCCAGGAACCCGCCTCACCTCGTGTGAGATATCGTCGCGCACCGCCTCTCTCCGGAGTGTTCCAGAAGTCGCTATAGTGATCGGCAGGATAGAAGAAACCCCGGTGAGTCAATATTCCTTAATTTACTGCCTGATTAATATTTAATGATTGTTTTAACCGTTCCAATTCTGTGTTCGCCTCATCAGGCAGAATTCCTTTCATCGATTTGGCAAGTAATAGTTTTAGTTTAGGGAAGAGCGAGTGCATTATACCGCATGCTATAGTAGTCGCTTTACGTAAGCGTAGAAGCAATCGCAAATACAGTTCACTTTAGTTAATATCTCGCGTAATAGGTTTGAGGTTTGACCGGGGAACTAGATTTTCGGCAGCCTTAAACACGTGGCTCCACCACTTACTTTAAACAAAACTGAGCTAAAGCTGGTAGCAAAACCAATGCTAGAACTATGCACGTGCTTGTTCCTGAAAATTATACAAATTATATTACAAACAGTTTAACATATACAAATAAAGATTATAAGTGCTGGTTTAAGTCGTTAGTTCTCAGAATTTTCTCAGCAACAGTAACTTACAAGTTTACTATAAAGGTTGCAGTTTTTTTAGGTTAATTAATCATATTTTCGTCAGTTTTATTATAGTTTTAGCACAAATGGAATCAACGGGGAAAGAACCACGCTCCCACAGAATACCAGTGTAAAATAGCAGAATAATGCCGCTGTGTTTCCTAAGATCAGTTTAGAGAACAAGAGACCATTTCTACTGGAAAAGGGGCATTCCATCGATGTCCTCTATTGGTGACGACGTGACGCATCTGCATTTTGCGGAGGTTAATTAATTTCTTGTCTAGTATAATATCTAGACTGTAGTATGTGAAAATTATTATTATTTATTATTACTGTGGTGTAATGTGTTCATGGTCACGGATCAATGTCATATGATGAGGTACCGGAGTAAAATTCTACAGATCTGTTGATAATTTTTTTTATTATATATTTACATGAATAATCTATTTCATAAGCATTATTTATATTACTAAAGGAGAGAAATAATTTGTTAGCATGTATTATGATACAAATACCCCTGTGATATAGAGTGTGGTGTTTTTATTTATTTATTCTATAATATATTACAGATGTCTAATTGGAAAGCAAACAATAATCCGCCTGCGGACTTCATCCACATGCTTTATGTTGATGATGATGAAGATCTATCGGAGGACAGTGAGTTTGAGCCCGATGATGATGAGGTCAGTATCCACATTTATGTGTTTTATATGTAATTTGTTATTATTATTATTGTAAAATATTTTATATGTGATAGAGCTATGCTGCAGCTATATTAATAGTATAGTTGTAGCACGAATGGGTCGGTTCGTCCGGGAAAGGACTACGCTTATCATTAATTATATATATATATATATATATATATATATATATATATATATATATATTACTTTTAAAATATTTTTATACGGGTTTATATAGACATTAATTATTATTAATAATTGTCAAATATAAATAATAAACTATAGTAAACCATCGTTAATGCGAACACGGTTAACACGAATTTTGTTTTAAGGCGAACAAAAATTTGCTCTAGACAATAGTTCCATAAGCTTCAATGTACTAATTATTTTCCGTTAAGACGAACCCTCGTTAATCAGAACTTTGAACAACTTTTTTCGTCCCTTCACGGTTAATTATCGGATAATACGAACTATAAATATTCCCAAATCATGTATTTTGTATATTTTTGTCCTTTTTCGGTCAATACAAATACTACCGGTAAACAATGGCTGAAGAAATTAGAAAAGTCATTAACTCGAGTTTCTAAAAATAGACAAAGGATTAGGATATCAAACATTCACTTGAGTACCTAAAAATAGAAACAATACCTCAAATTTTCCCCATTTTTTTGATTTCAATTTTTGCATTGTTCGAATTACACGAACTCCCCTGTAACACGAACTATTTGTCTTTTTTATCAAACATTCACTTGAGTACCTAAAAATAGAAACAATACCTCAAATTTTCCCCATTTTTTTTGATTTCAATTTTTTGCATTGTTCGAATTACACGAACTCCCCTGTAACACGAACTATTTGTCTTTTTTATCAAACATTCACTTGAGTACCTAAAAATAGAAACAATACCTCAAATTTTCCCCATTTTTTTGATTTCAATTTTTGCATTGTTCGAATTACACGAACTCCCCTGTAACACGAACTATTTGTCTTTTTTTTCGTGTTCGTGTTAACGAGGGCTTACCGTAGTAAATTTGTCATTAATTAATTTCTAGAGACCCGATCATATACATTGATAAGTATTGATTTGTCTGACTCTGTGATCTGTTAGACCCGTTCATCAATGACAATATTAATTATATCAGTCAACTTAAATAATAATCATAATTTATTTAAGAAAACATGGTACATTACACGTTGGTAATTGACCAGCATGTTTTGTCATATTATTGACATCATCATCATCAACATCGGCCCGTAAAAGTTTTCTGCTGGTCATGGGCCTCTCCCGTTGATTATTTGTAGATTTAGCTTAATTGCCACCCTCAGGGTCACACGTCTCGCATCTATGTTACTAAGCTAATCATAAGTAAAGTATCTATGTAATCTAAACAAAAGTAAAGTAATTTATTGCATTAACATTAATAATCAGTAAAAGCGCCCATTACATACATACCGCATCTGCATCGGTTGGGCATACTGAGAATAAGATAATTAATATCCTATGGAGGAATATTGTCCCAGATCCTGCTGAGATGCATAAAGAGTCGTTCTTCTGTAACCATAATCTCAAGAAAAGCTCTCAGAGCTCTTCTTTGAAGCATATTCCAAGCATTTTCTATGGAATTTAAATCTAGAGATTACGCTGGCCATTCTAGGGACATCACATCATGTTTGTACAACCAGACTGAACCGACATTGTCGTGCATAATGAGGGAATTTTGACCCAAGCGTGGACACGGTTATATATGGCAAGACTATTAGTTCTAGCACCTAATTACAGTATTTTCTAGCCACGATAGTGTCCTGTATCCAAACGAAGTCTGTTCTTTCACCAAAACGAATTCTTACCATTATATAATTGTACCACATTGGTATGGATGAACTTCTTTAGAGTGTTGAGGCTGGACAGTACTACCAGAAACTTTCCTCAGAGTACGTGTGAGTACAATTAGGATGAAAACCAAACCGGGATTCATCGGTGAAAAGCACCAACGACCAATGATGGGATTCCAAGTTCACATGTTCTTCATTGCAGTTTTCGTCCAATATTTCCTCTACTTAGAGCTGGAACCCTAAGTGGTCTACGACCATGAAGGTTGGTTTCGGTGCAGTCTCCTCCTCACAATTTGATCACTCACTAGCACCTTGTGTTCAGCCTTTGGACAATTGCTTCGCCCTATTATATATATTGTTGCCTTCTCGCAGCAATTTGCAAAAAAATGGCTTATCTGGCTCCACCACTACCGCCGTGGCATGATAGTGTGATCACAATCTCGAAATCACATTTTTCCTGGTGCCTACTGCCAGTTGAAAAGTACCAGCCTGCAGAATTCCTACAGCTCTTCTCGAGTTAAACGTCGACGTTGCATTGCAATATAATGTCAAATTGTCACAATCTACCCAAGTTGATTTCGATTTTTATTGCATTGTGAAGAAGCATTTTAAGATCAAACATTTATTCATTAATTTAATATCATATGTATATAGCAAAAATAATCTGGCGCTATGCCAGAATTACCTGAATACCTGTTAAGTATGACTATCGGGGAAGGTAGGAAAATAGATTCAGTTTCATGTCATTGCATTGCTCTAGTCTAGCTTTAGCCCAGAGTAATATGAATGATTAATTTAGTTTATTTCTGTAGTATAGGCATTTGTTTTCATACAAAACATATCAAACTCATATAAGACAATACTCATGCAATCAATTTCCATTAATTCTACTTATGCACAGCGATCATCTCGACCGGGGAACAAATCCGGTAACATAATTTATATCTTAAAATTCCCTATATGAATTTATTAAGACATATTACTAAGAAAACTATAAACTATTCCGGCCTGGGAGTCGAACTCAAGACCTTCATATCATTAATTCGATATTTCTTTAAGATTCAACTAAGCATTTTCTTATCGGAATATTGTTGCTTGATAATTTGCTTTCTATTCGTAATCGGTTAACTAATAAATTGAAATATTCTTATAGGCGCGTCTCCAACAATTTCCCCCCCCCGTGCATCAGCACCATCATTTGGGAGGCGTCGCGGGTACCAGGACTATTATTCTGGATGTAGGTCTCCTCAAGATACCTGTGCTAGTAATGACGTCAACCACTCTAGTGTGACCGTCTGGTCCCGGTAGCGTCCTACTAATCTTGCCTTTCGGCCACGTATTTCGTGGCAATGAATGATCTATTATCAAGACAATATTTAGGCTCCATAAACTTTCCATTATTACCTGTTCGAGGTATTAAAGTAGGCATGTATTCTTTTAGCCATCTTGTCCAAAAATGGTCGGCTAACCTCTGTGCAGATTTCCAATTGAGTTGACCCGTCAGATGTTGCTCTAAAAATAATCCAGGTGGTCGATAACCACATGAGCGTCCCAGAAGAAAATGATTGGGTGTCAAACCCTCTTCAGGACTATCCATACTGAATGTTACCAGAGGTCTGGAATTTACAGTATGCTCTGCTTCCAAAAGCAACGTATGCAGAACCTCCTCTCGCGGGCTCCTTTCTTTGAGCGTAGCGGTCAACGCAATTTTAATTGATCTTACTAACCTTTCCCAGGCGCCACCCATGTGCGGTGCTCCCGGAGGTATAAATTTCCATTTAATATATTTTTTAAATGACTCATTTTTCATGCCCTCATAGCATTCTTCGCATGCTTTCAATAATTCTTTATTCGCAGCTTTGAAATTTGTCCCGTTATCGCTGTATATAACGGCTGGTTTTCCTCTTCTGGCGATAAATCGCCTTAATGCCATTATCATTGACGCTGGTGTCAATGAAGCTGCTAATTCCAGATGTACTGCTCTGGTGGTCAGACACGTGAATAAAACACCCCAACGTTTTTCGTGTCGCCTTCCTATAGTCACACTCTCTCTCTCTCTTCCTGGCTAAGTGTCCCACATGGTGGTGGGGTCAGCCTTTCTTCTCTTACGTATCCACTTCGCTCTATCCTCGACTTCATTTTCGTACTGCGACTGCGACTTATAGTCACACTCATAGGTCCGAAATAATCTATGGCTGAGCATGTAAAAGGTGGTTCATGATGAGCTATTCTCTCCAGAGGAATATTTCCTTGTGGCACGTTCTGCGGTTTTGACCTGTATGTCCTGCACCACTGACAATGATGTGACACACTTCGTACTACAGGTTCGCAGGTTCAAGACATAAAATTTTTGGTTCACCTCAATCATCACCGTCTGGTGATTGGCATGTCCAAAATGATGATGAACTTCTCTAATCATCATTTTAACGATTTCGTGTTTACCGTCTAATACGACAGGTTTTCTCCTTTCCTCGGTCAAATTAGACTTAAAAAGGTAAACGCCCATTTAAACGGAGTGAGTTATCTTCTCCTATTTCCATAGATAATTTACTTAAGCGTGAACTTCTTTCAACGCTTTTGCCCGCTTTCAAGTATTTTATTTCCGAATGAAAACACTCGTCGTGAACGAACTTCGAAATTAATAATTCAGCTTTTTTCAAGAGCGCTATGTCCAACGCGCTATCGGGTCCTTTAACCGACTTTGCTAAAACTTCCTTGGAACACATAACCGACTTTTTCGGCTGCGTTGTCGGGTCCTTTAACCGACTTTCTTAAACTCTTGAATTTTTCTACCGCTTGTAAGGTGCGTGTAGTTGCCCCAAGGAATTTCTTAAAGCTGCTAAATCGTCCGTAGTCGGGTAGACTTAACGGTTCTTGCTTTCTCAGCGCATTTACGCCTTTTGGCGATTTTTCTTCACCAGTTTCTAAGCTATTTATGGTGTCCACTTGTTTGGGCCATAAATCAGGACTTTTCCTGAGGAATTCAGTTCCTTGAAACCAGCGATGACTTACATCGAAGGTGGAAGGAAAATTTCTAGTGGCGTCGCCTGCCACTTTTTGTGACGTTGGAACCCATCGCCATTCACATGGTTTCGATTTGCTGTGACATCGATTGGCTGTGATCTTCGATCTCAGCCAATCGATGAGCAACGAATGGTTTAAAAGCCTGAGGATCTGACTTAATCCACGCTAACACTGTACGTGAGTCCGTCCAAAATACTCTCTCGAATATCTCGTACTTGCTCTCTTCAATAACAGATTAACTTATTGAATACTTAAGCACTCCCCCTCGCTCCGTTACCCGACACTAGATGGCGCTGGTGCCAGATGTCAACTTAGCCGCGCAACACTGGCGCCTCCTAAGACATGCTCGTCCCGAGCATTATCGGCCCCATAATAACGCGCCAGGCGATCCATATGGACGATCTTAGGAGTCCCTCTTGCGCCTTTCTGTATCTGGTAGGTTACATCGTTGATACTGGTCACAATCCGGTACGGGCCGTCCCATTTAGCTTGCAGCTTAGGAGATTTCCCTTTGCTGCGGTCTGGATTGTGCAACTACACTAGTGAACCTTCGTCGAACCCTTTGTTGTTCATTTTGCGGTCGTACCGGGTTTTCATCTTTTCAGACATTTGCTGGCCCGATTGTCTGACGTGCTCATAAACGTCATTCATTTTGTTCCGCAAGTCATTTGCATAATCGGTTATACTGCGTGGAGCATCAGGTGGTATCCCGGTGATCAGGTCCGCAGGCAGCCGTAATTCTCTCCTAAAGTTTGCGAAAGCTGGTGTCATTGATGTACTTTCGTGAACAGCTCTTCGATATGACAACAAAAACGGTTGTATGTGCTTGTCCCAGTCTCGTTGCCGATTGTCTACAACTTTTGCTAGGTACCTCTCCAATGTCTGATTAAATCGTTCTACTGCAATCTTCAGGACAAGGTCTTCTTGACAATGCATCTGCGTTGCCATGAGATTTCCCGCTGCGATGTTCGATCTCAAAGTCATATTCCTGCAGTAGTTCAATCCACCTCGCAACTTGTCCTTCTGGATTTTTAAACTGCAATAGCCATTTTAGTGCAGCATGGTCAGTTCGTAAATGAAATTTCCGCCCCAGAAGATACTTGCTAAAATGCTGCAACGACTTTACCACAGCTAGCAATTCGCGTCTTGTGACACAATAGTTCCTTTCCGGTTTTGACGACTTGCTGAAGTACGCTATCACGACCTCTTGGTCACCATTCCGTTGAGACAACACACCGCCAAGTCCTATATTACTTGCATCTGTGTCAAATATAAATTCTTTGCTTGCATCAGGGTATCCCAAAATAGGTGTTTTGCACAGACGGTCCTTGAGCTCCTGGAATGCGATATTGCAACTTTCATCCCAACAGAAATGTCGCTTCTCCTCGGTTAGCTTGTGCAGAGGTTTGGCTATATCTGCAAAGTTCTTCACAAATCGCCGATAATAGGAGCACAAACCCAAAAATGCTCTAACCTGCGTCTTGTCTTTTGGAACCGGCCAATCCTCGACAGCGGCGATTTTCTCCGGATCCGTACGGATACCTTCTTCCGACACTACATACCCCAAAAAGTTGACTTGCCGTTTGAATAGTGAACATTTCTTCGGACTCAACTTGAGGTTGGCACTCTGAATATTCATGAGCACGCGTTCCAGGTTCTGAAGGTGTTCCTCAAACGTACGGCCCACGGTGATGATGTCATCCAAGTAGACCGGACAGGCATCGCCAATTAGCCCAGTAAGTAGAAGCTCCATCATCCTTTCAAACGTTGCTGGAGCATTGCACAACCCAACCGGCATTACTATGAATTGCCACAGACCCTTTCCCGTCGAGAACGCAGTTTTCTCCTTCTTCTTAGGGCCAATTTCAACTTGCCAGTAGCCACTTTTTAGATCCAGCGTGCTAAACCCTTTTACTCCTGTAAGCATGTCCAGCGTGTCATCAATTCTTGGCAAGGGATAACGTCGTTCAGACGGCGGTAATCAACACAGAACCGCATGCTGCCATCCTTCTTCTTTACCAGCACCACGGGTGAACACCATGGACTAGATGAACGTTCAATAACACCATCCTTCACCATTCCCTCAATCATGGTTTCCACTTCCTTTTCAGGTGCTACCGGCAATCTTCTTGGCCGCTGACGGATAGGCAATTCCTCTCCTGTGTTTATTTTGTGTTGAACTAAGCCAGTCTTTGCTATGTCAGCATCGTTTGATGAGAATACATCGGCGTACTTGAGTAACAACTTCTTCCCCTTGACCAATTCGTTTGGGGAGAGAACACTGCGACAGTCTTCCAAAAATTTGGTCACTCTCATTTCTGAATCCTTGCTGGGGGTCCCACTCGATATATATTGGCACCGACGTAACCAATCCACTTCCTCACAAGTACCAACCAGTGTGCCTTTTTCTATAATCTGTTCCCGGTCACAAAGGTTCAGCACACGTACTCTTGAGATGTCAGTGGTTCTGACCAAGGTTCGAGCTACTTTCCATGGAAGGTCATTGTTTACCCTTTCCACACACGGTGAGCTTGCCCAGCGTTTCGAGGAAGACTAACCGGAACAATCGTTTCCGATCTCGGCGGAAGAACAATCTTCTTAATGCTGTACACGTTCCCTGGTAACACACCTTCCATAAAAAGTTCCTCCTGTCCACATTTCAAAACACCTTGCTTAACGTCGATCTCACAACAATTATTCCTCATAAAGTCTAGGCCTAGGATGCAGTCGTCCATTATATCAGCCACGATGACATTATGCAGGTAGGTCACGTTGCCTAGCTTCAACTCCATCTCCTTCTATCCACGGACGGGTATACGCTGGCTGTTACCAAATTAATGCGTTCTCGGTTGTATGCGGAGTCCCCAAGGAACTGTCTTATAAGTTGGGAACTAACAACCGTGCGAGAGGCTCCAGTGTCTATGGTCAGTTTACACGGCATTCCGTTGATCTCGCCCTTGATAGGCTGTTCCCATCATGGGTTTGTGAGATCGAGATCCTTGGGGCTCTTTTAACATCAGCCAGCACCCGCACCGCAGTTCTGGCTCTTAATCGTTTCCCTGCTGCTGCTGGGCGGGGCTGGTAGCCGCACCACCTTCCTGATATCGTTCACCTTCCCTTTCTACGGTTCGTTTAGGGCAGCTGGATCGAAGATGGCCCCTTTCCCCACAGCCATAGCACCTAGGGCTGTATCCTTTATTGCGGTCGCGTACCGTAGCTGCTGCAATCTTCCTGACGCCATGAGAGCGAAGGTCCTGCCGCACGGCTTCCACCTCCAGTGCATGGGCCAAGGTGTCCTTAAGCGTCTCGTGGTGCCCCAGCCTCACAGCAGCTCTGACTTCAAGGTCGCGGATGCCGTCGATGAATGTCTGCACCAGGTTCCCTTCAATGAGCGCAGGTACAGACTGGTATGCTTTTCGAACCATCTTCTCCACCTCAAGGGCCCACTGCTGCATGTTTTCGTTGCTGCGTTGCACGCGATCTTTAAGCTGCGCGCGAAAGACGTGTTCCAGGTGAGCGTCACCAATCTCGCCTCCAATGCCTCAAGGAGATGCTCGTAGGTCACTTTCTTACCGAGAGCTTCCAACACGGTTAAGGTTTTGTTGCGAGCTTGATGTTCGTGACAATAAAAATTGCCGATAAAATTACCTAAATTAACACTTTAATTTTCTTTACACAAATTAAAACTTAAAACACTAATAATTAATCACACTGATTCACTTTATTCCGCTCCGAAGCTTCGCTTGTCTCGCCGAATTGAATACTTCACCAATCGCACCTTGCAGCGCCTATAAATACACATTAGTACCGAATCATCCAGAACATTCAAGTAAATACGCGCACCAATCGACAAAGCGCCGAAAGTTCGAGAGTCAGCTTCCAGAAGCTTAGTTCTTCGTTTCGACAACAGATGGCGCTGTCGGTTGAAAGATTAGTGATGACATTTTCTGGAAATCTCTCCCCCTCGCTCCGTTACCCGACACTAGATGGCGCTAGTGCCAGATGTCAACTTAGCCGCGCAACAATATCATTAAAACCTTCTCCACGAAGAGATATACACATTTTATAATATGTAGTAATATTCATAGCGATCGGTCAAACAGTGTCAAAATGTTTTCATCTCGACGGATATTATACTTAAATGAAACTAATTAAATGCGTTGAAAATTAGTTTCATTTAATGTGCAGCATTCGTGTAAATATAAAAAATACATAAATAAATTTAGTTAGACTAAACTAAATTTGTAACTAACTAAATAATGTAAGAGTAATTTTGAAATTGTTTCTCTAAGTATATTTTAGTACGTCAGTTGAACATAACTATCAAATGTTCAAGTTCATTTATTATGTACAGCACATTCAAGTAACGTAATATATACACAATATAAAAGTAAAAGTAAAGTAAAGTTACAGCTTATATACGTCCTACTGCTGGGCACAGGTCTCCTCTCATTTCTGAGAGGGTTTTGAGGCAAGGAATTGTCCGCCGCGCTGCCCCAATGCGTGTTGGCGAACTTCACATGTCTTCGAAATATTTTTTTCTTATTTCTCAGACATGCAGGTTTCCTCGCGATGTTTTCCTTCACCGCCGAGCACGTGGTAAATCAGCACTTAAAATTGCAATTAACAATTTCATTGGTGCCGGCGGGGATCGAACCCGGTTTGCTCGCGTAGTGTTAAATTTTACAGCGAGCGCTAGCCATCTGAGGTATCACGGTTCTATACACTATACACAATATACGAGGGGTGGATTGAAAAGTACTCGGCCTAACCAAGAAAATAAACACATACTAAATCAGTTATATTTTTTATTTTTCTACATAATCACCATCAAGTTCAATACACTTTTGCCACCTCCCCCTTCCAAGCATTTAGACCGTTGAAAAAAAATGATTCTTCCTTAGAGTCAAAATATGCGTCTACAGCTGCTTTGACCTCGTCGTTTGTCGAAAATCTTTGACCTCCCAAGTGCTTTTTTAGGTTAGGGAACAGAAAGAAGTCTGATGGTGCCAGATCAGGTGAATACGGCGGATGCGGTAACAGTTCAAAGCCACAGTTGTGAATTTCAGCCATTGACTGTACTGACGTGTGAACACGGGCGTTATCTTGATGAAACAGGACTTTTCTTCTGAGCATTCCTCGACGTTTTTCTTTTATTTCCTCTCGTAAACGACGTAGTAAGGTGCAGTAGTAATCAGAGTTTATAGTCTAACCCCTTTCAAGATAATCAATCATAATCACACCTTTCGAGTCCCAGAATACTGAAGCCATCACCTTATTTGCCGACAAAATCGACTTAGCCTTTTTTAGGGGTGGTGAACCAGGTCTTCTCCACTGTTTTGATTGTTGTTTTGTTTCCGGTGTACAGTAATGAACCCATGTTTCGTCCATAGTAACAAAACGATTCAAAAAATCATCTGCATCGGCTTCAAATAACTCCAAACAGTCGCGTGAAATAGTCAATCGCGTCCTTTTTTGTTCAACTGAAAGCAGTCGCGGAACCCACCTCGCAGACACCTTGTGGAAACCCAACTCGTTGACAATGATGTTTTGAGTTCGTTCATAAGAGATGCCTATAATCTCGGCTATCTCTCTAATTTTTAATCTGCGGTCTCCCATTATTAAATCAAGTACTTTTTTAATATTTTCGTCAGTAGTTGACGTCGAAGGCCTTCCAGAGCGGGGTTCATCTTTCACACTCTCTCTACCACGCTTAAATTCTGCTATCCATTTTTTGACGGATGAATATGACAGAGCACAATCGCCTAATATACTGACCATGTCATCATGGATGGCTTTTGAAGATAGCCCCTTCTTATGGAGATACTTAATAACGGCACGCTGCTCGATTTGCTCCATTCGCGGAAATTATGTCCGATTACTTTGTTAATAAATTTATAAAATCACAACTAATTATCGCACACGTTTCGAACTTCACACAATGAACTAGTCTGAACTGAACTAAATAATGTGGGTAGATTTGGTTTTTAGAATTGAATGGATCTGTATTAGGCCGAGTACTTTTCAATCCACCTAGGTACACATATATAAATATACAGTGTCTCTCACATAAATATTCAATTCAAATTCTTTGCTATTCTTGTTGTATACGTTTGGTATTAATTATAAAAAATAGTTCAAAACAAAAACCCTGCCAGGGCACTGCAAGTATTGGCAATCATTAATATTATTGATATTACATTTACATTATGGTATTATTAATTAAAATTAGCAATGAATGAATATTTACAATTAACTTAAATATTAACGAGATCATACTATAATATTTATTCCTATTTCCTACTCAATCACTAAAAAACTCTTGCAACGAGAAATAACAATTTTTCGCTAAATATTCATTAACTTCCTTTTTGAACGTTTTTTAGGCTTTTAGTGATTTTGATACATTCTAGTATTTTATTATATATTTTTATTGACATTGCATAGGGGCCGGTGTTTACGAAATGTTATTTTGATGTAGCTGTGGATAATATTAAATACGTAGATCAGCATATAGTTGTTGGTTATAAATTTGAACGTTTGAATACGACAACTCCCGTCGACGTATTGCGTACAAACCGACGCCGGATACAGAACAGTGACAACGTGAACGACTGGGACTTACGTGTTGTTTGCAATTGCATCCTAGACTAAACATGTGCTTTAATTTTAAGTCAGTTTTGTTATTGATATTGCTTGTATGCGAACATACTTAAAGAAACTTTGTTAAATATTCAACAAACTTTAACATTATAATAAAAATGAAAAAATTACAGTGATCAATAAAATATCATGATCATTCTGCGGCGTCCTGTGCGTGGCAGTCATGTGAGCATTCCTGGAGGTCTTGTTAACAGTGAACCATAATGTGGTTGACACTTCTCCCATAGATTTATATGTAATAAAATATGCTATCAGCTGTTTATGTATTAATGGTTACAGAAACATTCATTTTTATTTTACACAAGCAATTTTTCTTGTCGTGGAGGCAACCGAAAATAACCTAAACTTAAAAGACTAATTTATTTATTCTTTACTACAACTTTATCAAATTAAAGATTACACAGGGCGGACTTACTGCATATTGGTATTCTCTAACAATCAACTCTGAAAGTGATGAGAATGTGTGTGGCAGGTACAACAAATCATTTAAAATTTTTATTTCATTTGTAGAATAAGTATACAAAACCTGTTCTGTACGTAAATTGTAACCACTACAATTTTGTGGTCAGTTTACCTATTTCGCTTTTTGTTGTTCTGATATCATTTGACTCCGGTTAAGTTTTAGTTTTGACTAATTAGGACGTCGGCGGAAAATGGATATCACCTACAAGGCGAGATCTTCAGCTTGTAGAGCGGCCAGCACTTTGTTAGCAGGACAGAGTTCATTAAGTAACTTTGATAGTATAGTTCAGTCCACTTAAATATTAATTTTCGGGTCTGAAAATTATTACTTTTCTCGTCTTGATAAATCATGATATGATTACAGAGGACGCTAGTAGAATTTTAAATTTTCTTAAAATAATTAGGTGGAATAGTTTGTGTAAGCTCTTATAATTCTGGTTTCATCTCGAAATATTAAATTTCCAGGATATAATCACTACCAGCTCAAGAAATTTACGCAATTACCTCATCCTTTTAAATGGCTTGTAATTTATGAGTCATTAATAATATATACAATAAATATATTAGTAATGAACGATCTTTTAACGATCGTGATAACCTACTGGTATTATAGAGCCTTTTTCCAGTAAATACAATTTAGGAATTCTAAGTTACTTCTAGTGATACACAAATGTTTCTTTCGTTTATTTCAGTCAATTAAAAGCTGCTTCCATAGATTGTTTTTTTTTTCGGGGATTTTGTCATAATTTTCACGTTTAGCAAGCGGTTTGGCAACCGCCATTTCTTATAACTATGAACTGTTATCAGGAACATGCTCTTTTTTCACGTCTATCCCCCCTATGAGTTGATTTTTGGGAGGATCTATGTTCCTCAGTGGACTTTTGATAGACTGTAATGAAAAAAAGATCTTTAAACATGCCTTAATTAAATAAACATCAACCTTGATAGCCGCCATCAATATATTAATATGACGCATGTGTCCAAACTGGCACAAAGAAGCAGCGGGAAAGCCTAAAACCTTAAACAAATAATTAATTTGTACACCAACATACATCGCCGCTCAGATATGGATATTGTGTATTTTAGTACACAGCATACATATAAAGTAATAATATTTTAAATTCTTTCTGAAATTAAATGAAACTAATTTTACGGATTTTATCGCGTTTAATTTTGACTTTTTATTTCCCGAAGTTTTGGGCGCTTTAGTGCTTAGAACCGATATTATACTTAAGCAGATAATAATAAGTGCTGAACTACTGATAATTTCTTCATACGGGATTCTTCGCGGTGTTAGTGTGAAATTCATGCCTTTCTATTCCTTCCTTTATTGTCGATTCGTTCAGTGTATGTTCTAATAGATTATAGACCGTGCCTTGTTTATAGATCGTGTCTGTGATCAACAGTTATGTTCAGATTCGTAGATAGAGAAACGTATAGACAAATTGACGCCTTCTTTCGCATTCGCACACGAAAAAGATAGATTTATGCATACGTCTTGCGTAGAAATGAGACAGAGCGGTGGGATTGTTTGTCCCTTTCTTCGTGCCGGTTGGTTTGTTTAGCAAACTACACTTTGCTAAACAGCTTTGACAGTTCGTAGCGATCTAAGGAGTTTACAAGTTGGTTTAAGTGAGAAAAGTGTTTTGTGAGCTTAAGATTGGTAAATCTTTTTCAGTTCAGTTCTTAGAACAATTAAAATTTTTATCTAAATATAAAAGTCATAAAGATTATTGTATAACCTAGAACTACGTTATCGTCCTTTCTCACTCGAGGCCACGCTAATCATTAGTCTATACGTTTCTCTGACTACGTTCAGATTCTACATTGACATTGATGTTTGGCATTTGATTTGATCGTTAATTATTGTTATATTTTATTTATGCATTTTTGCATTCATTGTATTTAGATGTTTCGCGTTTGCTTACTTAAGCACTTATTAAAATATAATTTCGTTGAAGCTGTTCTCACTTTACTGGAAAAAAATTCTATGGTATTATTTATGAATTGTAGATCGAACCATTTTTAATAAATCACCGTTCGTAACAACTTTTTACTTGCTTAATTTAAGATCTTAGCGCTTCCTTGAATGTTCTTTTTTGTTGACATTTTGACCCACGTAGGAATGAGATTATGGTCTCTGCATCATTTGTCATCAAATGTTATATACCTATCTTGCGCGCTTAGTTTTGAGATCTTATAATAGGCGAATTTTATTTGCTGTTACCAGTCCTTACTGAATCACAAATTAACTTCTTATATTTACACACATTAAATGAAACCGATTTTATCGCGTTTTATTTTGAATTTTCATCTCCTGACGTTTCGGGTCTTTACAGCTACCACAGTGACTGTGGGTGCTGTAAAGCAGCCGAAACTTCGGAAAATAAAAAGTCAAAATTAAACGCGATAAAATATGTAAAATTAGTTTAGTTCAATGTGTAGTGTCCGCGTTAATAAGGAAAATTTTTAACTTTTTACTTTCTGAAATATTTTTGTCTACCGCGTACGATAGTATGTAAAACTAAAAGTAAATGTAATGACCATCAGTTATGGGAGCCTATTAGTTTAACGCTCCTTAATAATGCTGAATAATTTATAGACATTGTTGTTTTAATTTAAACAGAAACATACACATTGTACATATTGTAATTGCCACCAATACATACCTAAATAGTTTGAGATTTCTTTTATAAAAATTCTAAGATCTTTTGTCTTAATCTCTATGTCTTTTATTGCATTCCAATTGAAACACGATGACAAAATCTAAAATATAAAGGAGTTCAGAACCGATACAAAACCGCGAAACAATATTCCAGCTGAATCATTCAATAATAATAACGTATCCGAGCGAGAAAGCACCTAATGTGCCCTGCGGGGTATATCCACCTTATATATATATCCAACTTATTATTATAAGATTTATTATCTTCAGGTATGTCTGTCTATAACAAATCGATAAAGAAATAACAAAAATAAAAATTAATCATATAAATTTCTTTTCAAATTTTGTCTATCTATCATGCCCCTTTCCAAAAATACATGGTGGTAGAATAATTATACTAAAGGCTTCTTTTTCGCATCTATCATACCCTATCTCTTTCTTTACGACAAAAAAGTCAGCAATGGCAACAATTTGGAAAATTACGCAATGGGTTTAGTCTCTATCCAAAAAATGAACTAGAATTTTAATACACATACGAGATAGAAACACCGAAGTTCTGCGCACGTGACACAAATACCGTCAAAGTTTTATAGTGATCATTAACTCCTTCATATCACAAAAATAAAATGTGTACTGTAATGACAGTTGATGTACTTGTATAGACCTTGCAATAACTCTTCTATTCCAACATACGCGTGTCATAGAACGTAAGCGGGTCTAGGAACCTACTAAAATTTTGGTAAATTTCGGTTTACCAAATACTAGCTGACCCAACAGACGTAAATCTGACGGTTAGGTGACGCGTTGAGTTTTATTCGCAATTTCTACGAACTTTTAACAATGTAAATATAAATTTTATAAATAAATTACTATGGTTTGAGTTCATGCTGTGAAAAGTTTTTCTTAAACATTATGTTTTTAAATTTAATTTTGAGAAAAGCATAAATTTAAAAAAATGAAGTTCCATTCCGCTTTTTATCAATTGGGTGTTTGCTTACAGGTGCACGATCCGTTCGCATCGTCAACATACGAGTACCGAGTGACGTCATTCAATATGGAACTAGAGACGCAATGATGCTGGATTACGTAACAACAACGTAACAGGACTAGTAGTAAAGTGGCTTTACATGGACCGATCGCAGCCTGTGTATCAATGGATACCTCCACAGAAACCTCAAGCTTTAGGTTTATTAAAAAATAAAGTTAGTTTTATTATTAAATTTAACGCCTAACATCAGAGCTTGCACTGCTGTGTTCTGGTCTGAAGGGTGTCGAAAGCTAAGACATTACAGGCTGTAAGACATTTCACCATACTCATCAGAACTGAAACCGCACCTGTAGCCTTCTTTGTTTGAAGTTGATTACAGGTTCCTCTGGGTTTCAGTAATCGCTTACCATCAGGTGGACTGTATATTCGCTTGTCACTTCAATTTCATAAAAAAAGAAGATATCAACTCTGAACGTGCAAAGAATCAATGAAAGGAAACTGAAGCAGGAGATGGACAGCAGCATTTTAATAGACCCCATCAGCCTGTTAAGCATGGAAAGCATTACAAATACCAGTGAGAATAGACTATGTTCAGTAGTCGTGAAAGCAAAAAAATCACAAGTGAACAAAAAATGGGCTGTAATTAATAAATTAATGAATATAAATCATTTATTGTGTACAATAATAGTTAAGATGTAAAGTTACGTAAAATAATTTTAGGGATGAATTGTAAGATGGATATTTCGATATACCATCGTTCGTGGGATATATTACAAGTTGAAAAAAAAAATCCTCGAAAAATATTGTGTGACAAAACCACCGTAATACTTTGTGCATTTTCTTGGCTCAATAGCGCAGTGCCCAATGCTTGGCTGTTGCGCCATAAGCTTCAATCCCGCACAGAACAAGTGTACATGGCCTGCTAACAATTATTCCGAGTCTGGATGTCTGTCAGTTTTTAGCTTAAAAAATTTAGTAAAACGATTTCACATCATAATTGAGAACAGTGCGAACAGAGTAACGTAGTTCTTATTATGTACTAATTTCTTCATAATTATAAAATGCTACAATTTTCTCTTTTCCTAATTCCAGTTGGATTTGTCATATAAAGTATCACACAACCCTTATACTCAACACAGAGCTTTGCGGATATTACAACCTGGGACAGAACTTATTGGAAATTATATGTGGGTTGTATCAACGTTTCTAGCCGAGGATGAAAAAACACGCCCCATGACAATTTTTGGTAAATATATTTTTATCTAGAGTTTATATGACTCATGCTACAACGATATTAGGTTTGAACCACAAATAATTCAGCTCGACTGAGGAAAACCACGCTCGGAGAACACTAGCATAAAAGAGCATTTTAATGCTGCTGTGTTACGTACGGTAAGTGAAAGGAAACCGGTGACTCTGCCGGGTACGAGGTATCTTAGTCCTCGGGGGTGACAACTTCTCCATTTTCATTCTAAATCGAAGATAGATGTAGGTGTGTCACAGCATCTTTTTTACTATCAGGTCGACTCTGTGCTTGTTATCATCCTTCTTGTTATTTAAAAAAATCATGTTTACTATATGCCATTAATGTTTTTTTCATGTTTACTACATCAATTATTACATTTCTGAGAAATAAGAAAAAAATATTTTTAAGAGAAACATGTGAAGTTTGCCAACACACACTGGGACATTCCTTTTCTCTAAAACCGTCTCAGAAAAGAGAGGGGGCTTGTGCCCAGCAGTGGGTCCTATATAGGTTGTAACTTATTACATGGCTGTTTTATTCACTAAAGTAAATTCCAGTTAGGAAGGAGTAGTAGATCAGTAGTTGTTAATCCTTCGCGCTGCCTCATGCGTATTGCCGTACTTCATAACATCATCTCGAATTTTTTTTTATTCCTCATTCATTCGGGTTTCCTATTGGTACTTGAGACTTCCGGTACTATGGGACAGAGTTATATCTAAAGAAGTGTTACGTAAAGTGTTGATGGCTAATCGGTATACACTAAAGCTGTATAGCTTATGTTTATACTGTAAAATATTTATTTTAATATTCTAAGATTGTTGTTAAATAAATAAAAAGGAACTATATGTTATGACAGATGGAGAAAGAAATAATATTATTACACAATTATTACCCAAAATAAAATACGTGTGGCACTTGGGGACTGCCGCGGTAAAGCTATTGCATAGCATTTTTATCAACTTATGCAATTATAATCATTTATTTATTTTATTTATGCAGTATTTTTTTCTTTGTTTCTTTCTTTGATATTAGTTCAAGTGTTTTCTTTGATATTAATTCAAGTTACACTTTTTGAGCGTGGTGACCGATAAGAAAACAATCTTTTTTTCTTTTATTGAATAAATGAGAAGTTAATATTGCTTAAAATATTTTTATTATATTACAATTAGAAGTAGGTTATTCAGGAATTTTTTATCATTGAAACTATAGGTTTATGGTCACTAACGAGTTCTTCCGACAAACGATAATTTTCTATGAAGTCTGTGTTTATTAAATACTCTAAATTCACGAAATTTGCTAGCATGAGGACGACTCATATAAATCCAAAGAATATGCTTCTTGCAATAAACTATATTATTGTTTAAAATATTTTTATTATCTTACAATACATGCAACTAGTCTACACGCATACATACGTCTGCCGAACTGAAACGAAGTTAGACGATGTTAGGTTTTCGCGTCTTAGGTTTATTTTCGTTACGGAATTTCTTGATTTTTGGTCGCCGCGCTCAAAGTCCGCGATAAAAGCCATGCAATAGCTTAACTAGGAAAAAGCCTATGCTTATCTGAGAGAAGTACATTAGATTTTATTTAGGCTCCTAGTTTTATTTGATATGATAAAAACACTAAATGCTAGTCAAAATAACATTATAATTCAACGCACCCATAATCAATTTTTTAGAGCTCATAACTGAACGTAGGCCTACATCAACTTGGGCTGATTAGTGAAATCCGCCACGTTCGACTAAGCTATGAAACGGTTTTAGGTCCTTTTCTGGCTAGAAATCCACACGGTGAAGTGCCCACCTCTGAGCTGCCAAATAGCTGTTCGTGAACTGCTGTGTTCCGATCTGAAGCCAGTTTAATTACAGGCTGTGATGCATTTCATTTTACGCATAATATGTGGCCATCTTTATTTGTAGTTCTTTGTAGGTGACGGCCGTACTTAGCCACTTTCTATCAGGTGGACTGTAAGTTTATCATTTCAATTTTATTAAAAAAAATCATACTGCGATCGCCAAACCGTCTGCCGCGCGAATCGAAGTAAAAGTAGCGCAAGTAGTTCCTAAAAGTAAAGAGGTGCATTCTTGTTCATCGACGAGTAAAACTACATTACTTGTAGAGCCAGATTTAAGATATTTAATATTTATTTCTTCTTCACTGGCCTGAATTATTGACCCATGAAGTAAAAAAGAAAAAATAGAGAGAAACGTTTAATTGACCAACACACAACATTAAGAAACATAGAAATTTATAGTACAAATTACAATTTGTTAGGTAACTATGCAGTTGTTTGCAATTTTCCGATTGTGTTATAGGCGTGCTTATTAATGCAACAATGCACTATGTCAGATGTGACAAAACGGAAATTACTTCGTGTAACTTTAACTTTACCCACCGTTGGCGCACCCCGCCTCGTGATAGTTGGCTGAAACTTAAACGGATAGGGGGAATAAGCGTTTAGTGTATTATATGAAAGATTTATAAGAATGTATTGATGTGATTCATTCAAAGGTTTAAATAATTGATAACGATATTATTATTACTTCAATTATTAATTAAAAACATCAATCGGTACAATCGGCCCTATAACTTTGATCTGACTGAATCTGTT
>CAJQZP010000669.1:0-53771 GCA_907164705.1 Parnassius apollo | reverse complement strand
CCGTCTAACGACGACAGGCCGTGTCGACGGCGCGTTTTGTTCCACGCGCGCCTCAAAGAGCCGTCAGCAGCGTGATGGGGGCCCGCGAGGGCCGACGCCCGCCGGGGCGCGGGCCGAAAGAGATACCGCGGCTCCGGAACGTAAGGGCACCGAAGGAACACGGATGGTTTTTAGTCAGTAAAAAGTCTGACAACCCCCTTACGCTCCACCCAGAGCGAGAGGGGTCATTAGATGATTTTCCATCCGGCAAAAAAAAAAAAAAAAAAAAAAAAGGTTTAATTAGTGTAAAGTGAATTAAAGTGTTAATTTTGGTAGTTCAATCGGCAGTTTTTATTGTCACGAACCCTAAGCTCGTAACAATACGCTTGGATATGTAAAATCGTAATTTAACTTTAAGAGCATCATCTTTTCTCCTAAAGTTTTTAATCGTCATTTTCTTTCATCTCAAATTACTCTACCTCATTTATAAATTCCACGCCTCCTTATTCTGATGAAACTTTCACTTTTTCCCCTGTAGGCGAAGACGAGGTACGCAAAGCAATTTCTTCTATAAAATCAAAAGCCATTGGTGGTGCTGATGTGAGTAGGGTAAAGGTTATGCACGTGTTGGATACTGTTTTACCCGTGATAACTTATATAATTTACTTTTCGCTGACGAATAGTGCTTTCGTATCCCTCTGGCTTAAGGCCTTAATCATTTTTATTCCCTAATTTGATCCGATTGCAGTGATATATCTAATTTCAGATCAATTTCTATACCGCTTTTCTTAATATAATAGATATAGAGCCCATAAATAGATTTTTTCTTATTTGCTTAAAGAATATTCTTTGCCCTTAGCTGTCAGGTTTTTGCCCGGGTCATTCTACAACTATTGTTCTTCTCAAGGAGACAAAAGATATCCGCGAGGGGATGAAAAAATCAAAATTGACAGTTCTTATCTTATTTGATTTTTCTAATGCATTTAATTCTGTTGACCATGACCATGTTTTGTTAGGTCTTCTTTTTCTTTTGAATTTCTCGTCTTCAGCTCAAAAATAGTTCTCATCATATTGTTACGTGCCTACGTTATGACGTCATGTACACGGCACTAGGGCCATCTAGTGTCAGGGACAAGAGCGAGGAGAGCTTTCCAGAAAATGACATCACTAATCTTTCAACCGACAGCACCATCTAGTCTCGGAACGAAGAACTAAGCTTCTAGAAGCTGACGCTCGAACTCTCGGCCCCTTGCGCGTGTTTTCTTGAATATTCTGGATGTTTCGGTGCTAATTTGTATTTATAGGCGCTGTAAGATGCGATCGGGGAAGTATTGAATTTGGCGAGACAAGCGAAGCTACGGAGCGAAATAAAGTTAATCAGTGTGATTAATTTTTAGTGTTTTAAGTTTTAATTGGTGTTGAAGCGGCGCTGTCGTCGCCGCCACAAGCGAAAACACACCGAAGCCTAAATCGCGCTATCAACATTCCGAATCATAAACAGTATATATAGAACATCTCCGAACTATCACACGGAGTGTCGGCCGCTCCCCGGGCAGAACACCTTGCTCGGCGGGAGATCTCCC
Organism: Parnassius apollo; assembly: GCA_907164705.1. Lineage (NCBI taxonomy): Eukaryota > Metazoa > Arthropoda > Insecta > Lepidoptera > Papilionidae > Parnassius > Parnassius apollo. The sequence goes on along the minus strand of CAJQZP010000669.1, from coordinate 52,209 downwards.
TTTTCCTACCACGGCCACAGTGGTGACCCCGACGTGATCTGAACACGCAACCAAACAACCTTCGGAAACTTCAAGCTTCATCATCGTCATAGAATACCCCACCCATTCGCTCCCGAGCAGATATAAACTGCAGTCTTCATATCCTGCAAGCCATCTAGCTTCACAAGGTTCATCGCAGCACTGGAATAATAATGCTTCCTGTTCCTTCAAGCTACTCTCTGCGCTATACAGTGTTCGGCACGGCTCTGAGCCTTACTGCTCGCCTCTGCTTCACGGCACTCTCGCAGATTACTTGCCTTCTTCTCGACTCACCGCAGACTACAAGGTAATCCACTGGCACTTGCACATTCGTCGGCAACAAGGCTGCACTAACGACCTCCGGTCTGAGCAGGGGGTGATGTAGCGGCGCTGTCGTCGCCGCCACAAGCGAAAACACACCGAAGCCTAAATCGCGCTATCAACATTCCGAATCATAAACAGTATATATAGAACATCTCCGAACTATCACACGGAGTGTTAGCCGCTCCCCGGGCAGAACACCTTGCTCGGCGGGAGATCTCCCCTTTTCCTACCACGGCCACAGTGTAAAGAAAATTAAAGTGTTAATTTAGGTAATTCTATCGGCAATTTTTATCGTCACGAACCTCAAGCTCGTAACAATTGGTGTCAGAAGTGGGATAAAATCATGCCGATTTTACCTAAGGAGGAACGGAGGGCGTCCGTACCCGAAGTCAACGCCAGCAGGAGACGGACCAAAGAAGATTTGGTGGTGCAACGCCGCAGACATCGGAGGGCCAGCCGCCGGCTGCAGGCCCGTCAGTAGCTCCTACATCTGCAGCACCTGACTTAGGTGCTCTGATGGTGATGCTGCAGGAGCAGGCTCGCCGACGGGAGGAACAGGCTCGCCGACAGGAGGAACTGGTCCGTCAGTGGAAAGAGCAGCAGGAGGAACAGGTCCGTCGGCTGGAAGAGCAGCTGCGGGGTGGACAGGATGAACAGGCCCGCAGACAAGAGGAACAGGCCCGTCGGTTGGAAGAGCAGATGCTCCTCATGAAGGACCTTCACGCTACCTTTGGAAAAGAGATACGAGAGGTGAAGGATAAGGTTGCTCAACATGACAACCGTCTGTCGGAAGCTGAAACCCGAATCGATCAAGTAAACAATCGGGTTGACAACTTAATGGCTCACATGAAGAAATCACTGGACGAACTCAAACTGGGGGATGGAACTACAGCTCCCATAGTAGCTACTACACCTCCACAACGTGGGTTCAAAGTGCCACCGTTCGACGGGACTTCTTCCTGGTCAGCCTACAAAATCCAGTTCGAGTCTATATTTTATACAATTTTTGATTCGGAAAAAAAACTATTTGACCGATTTTGCTCAAAATTTAATGAGGCTTAATTTACATAATCATGCGTTGAATGAAACTGGTCCCATGTCAATATCACTCTTTGTTCTCGAGATACATGAGGCGTAAATTGAATCCGAACATACATACATACATACGTACATCCTCTTAACAACCATACTATTCGACTATAAAGACCTAAAACGTGGAGATATGTTCAAAATTTACAATTTGCAAAATCAGACTCATTACAATAACTTCCCACCGGGAAGTTGAAAAGAGCGAAGTTGTGTAGCGAGTGTACGTAGTGGAGCCATGCTGCAACTATAATATTTGTAGCACGAATATGTCGGCTTGACCGGGAAGGACATCGCTCTCATAGAATACTATCTTAAAATAGCTGCTAAATGAAGCTGTGCTACGTATGGTGAGTGTAGAAAACTGGAGAAACTTGCTACTGGAAATGAGGCATTCCATCTTAGTGATCAAGGGTGACAACGCATCTGAATTTTGGTTCATAATTTGGGATAAATGTTGGTGCCGATGGCCCACAGCATCCTTTTAATATCGGGTGGACTGTGTGCTCCTTTGTTACCCATATTCCATAAAAAAAAGATAAAAAAGAACGTCTTCAAGGCAAAAGAAGAAAATAATGATATTTTTTTACGTTCAAACCATGACCTTTAAAACTTTTTAATTGGGTTCACTGCAGGCTCCATTACTTTTCATAAAATGGATCTGTCATTACGACTCTCATGAGACAAATAAAATAGAAAGTAACAAAAGTAAAACGTAATAAAATAAACTGTAACCGGCATGAAAAATTTAGTTACAAGTGACTCAATTAATTCAAAATATATTTTACATTGATTAAAACTACTTTTACGGATTTTATCACGTTTAATTTTAATTATTTTTATTTTTAATTCCCAACGTTACGGGTGCGGAGGACCCCCGTGACCATGAGCACCCATTACCACCAGGTTAACTATTTTTTTCCTTGTTCTATAAAAAACTTACCGGTACATAAGTAAATGTATAACTTTTAAACAACATATTTTACTTTCAGCAGTCTATGTAAAAATTTTATTATTCATATTCTTTGGTAGTTCTCCTTATTTTTTATCTTTATCTCAGATCAAAACTAGGATTAATAAATAACACAATTCAATCCCATAACTGTTCACAACATCTTTGAAATTGAAAAAAGAAGTGTTAAAATTAAAAAATAACTCCGCCACGAAAAGGCTTCGTAATAAATTTCACAAACGTCCTACTCCGGATTTTTTGAAATCCTCATAATATCTTTTGATAAAGCAACGCATTAGCAGCTGCGAATCCATGATTATTTTATTACAAACCGGAGTGTTATTGCTTTGCACGGCTCGCGGGATCAGGTTGAGATAATTACTTGTCGGCTCTTATATTGCGATATTGTAGAAATAATAATTTAGGTTTTTTCGTTTATTTATTACTGTCTATTGAAATTCCGCTATACAGTGGAGACGTATGTTCAGTAGAGGAAAATTAAAACAGAAACTTTCGATTGCCAACCCATCTGCCAATCGTAACAACTTTGTCATAATTTACCCTATGCTTGGCAGATGGGTTGGCAACCGTAAGTTTCTGTTTCAATTTTCCTCTGCCTCTTACAACAACCACGGGGTGATATTATGAGCAGTGGATAGTCTACGCCGTCCATACATAAAATCGGTTTCTTCCCAAAAAATAATCTCAATAAATCAAAATCCCAGAAAATACCTATGCAGAACTTAACAATCAAAAAGTTTAATAAACAAAAATTGTTTAGTAACTGTTATTACACAATTAAAGAGTACACGATTGAAAGTAATCATTGTGAATGAGGTGATAATGCCATGTTTCTAAATGTTTAATACTTTATTGTACAAAATATTGTATTATAATTTATATTAAACTCCTGTAATATTTCTTGCTGGTTATTTTCAGGACAAACCTTGTCCCAAAACAAACGTTAAATAACATTTATTAAGTATTCTTGTTATTTAAGTTGAATAAAAATGATTCCATTCTATTCTTAAATAATTTGCAACCGCAAACATATTTTCTCATCACGTTTCCCTCAAAACTTGAAAATAAAATTGTACAGCTTGTGCGCATTGCTAGTAATTACGTATTGATCTGAGACGTGCTCTTATCCTTAGAATATTCGCAGTAGAATCAAAGTAACCCAACGGATCAGTAAGTTGAAGTGACCTTGGACAGGCCATATAGCTCAAAAAATTGACAACCAATAGGAAAGAAAGGTTTTTCAGTAGCGGACTCGTTCCAATAAGCGAAGTGCAGGGATGCCGCCCTAAATGGGGCACTAAATGGAGGGACGAAGTGGTAGGATGTGCAGGAAGTTGATGGATACAGGTGGCTCAGGATCTTACTTTATGGCATTCTTCGGGGGCCCTTTGTTCAACAGAGGACTTGTAATGAATTAATGGCTTTAATAATAATTCTGTAAGAGCTTTTCCCCGGTCGAGCTAACCTATTTGTGTCACAATCGTAATATAGCTGTAGCAAGGCGCCGCAACGTATAGTACGTTTTAGGGTTTTCAATTTTTTTTAAACGTTACCCCTACACTAGGATTTTCGCCTGTATCGCGGGGGCAGTTTACAAACATAAATTACACAAGGACAAATATCCAGACCCGGAACAATTATTTGCAGGCTATAACAAATACTTGTTCCGTGCGGGATTCGAACCCGCAACTCCCAGCGTAGCCACTCATTGCTAAGCTACTACGCCACGGAGTCGTCAAAAATACGGTTGACTATGGATTATCTGTCAGCAATAACCGACTGCAATGTGAATAAAAACGTTGAACAGTTTAATTGTCGCCGCTCCTGTTGAAAATCGTACGAAATGAGAATTCCGTATCTGTGTGTAAGTAATATTGTGTGCAACTTGTCGTGGCTAATAAGAGGCAAGTCGTTTTGTTATTATATGACTATACCTTTTGGCTTGTTCCGTATATTTATTTATTTATACATTATTGAATCTTACATTATTTTACAAAACAGAAGTAAGCTAAAGTAAGTGGTTGCACTGCACTTGCAGCCAAGTTCATAAGAAGAAAGCTACAGGTATGTTGTCAAATCTGGGAACTGAGATGGAAAAAAAATCATCCCAAAAGTGTGGTGAAATGTGGTATGAAAATTTTATATAACTCTTTAGATGACATTTTAGTTGTAACCTTGAGCATATGATTATACTTAACTGGATAAAAATAAGCTTTTAATTTTTATGTGTCATCTTTTAACATGTCGTCGCCGACTTTCTTCAGAATTTACAATTTCTGCGCAAACTCTCATCATTAGAGAGTTGATAATCTAGAGTCTGTATTTCTCATTTGCCAAATTAAGCCTGCTAACAAACCGTATACTAGCAGTGTTGGAATTTTTCGTGGGTGTCGTGAGAGGCAACAGAGTTAAAAAAAACCTGGAGTTTGACAACAGCGTCTACCTAATTTTAAAGTTAAAGTGAATTTACAGCCATTTATCTGGGTGGTCTGAAAAGTTTCCGACCTCAACCTAAAGATATCAACACTTTTCAATGAAAGCTAGTGAATTTAGTTGTGCATCTTTTGATAATAACGCAAGAAAATTCAGCCTTTTCAGAGATGTAGTTGTTATTTGGCAGTCGTTGGAGTGAGTCAATGTGAGTGTTTTTCAGAAAATAGAAAAAGTTGATCGAGTTGGATCCTATATATGGGAACTTTGCACCATCATTTGTCACAGTGAAATTTTGAGGAGCTCAGTTTAAACGGGGCCATGAGAGCTTGGGAGACAATAAACGTTCGGGAAGTAAAAACTGAAACTACTGACAATAACATTGCTAAAGTTTCACAAACGGTGCTCGACGACAGACGAATTAAGTTATTGTCATAAGTCTTCATTATCTTCACAATCGGTCATCATTACCAGTAAGAGAGATAGCAGAGGCTACGAAAATATAAAAAGCGCGTATGTCACATATTCAATCGAGATTTAAGCATGAGAAAGCTGTTAACGCATAGGGTGCCACTTTTGCTCATGTTACACAAAAAACTTGTTCGAATGAACATTTCCAACGCTCTGTTGGCTCAGTTAAAGTGCAATAAATCTGAGTATTGGCACCAATTAATTACTTTAGATGAAACTTAGATACTCCATTATCCGACCGAAATAAAAATACAGGCAAAACCGTCGACTGCAAACAGGGAACAGGCTCCAAAAAAACTATTTTTTTGGCTGAGAAAGTGATAGACACTGTTTTTTGGGATAGTCATGGAGTTATCCTAATCAATTATCTTCAAAAAGAAAAACCATTATAAAAGCATACTACGCATCATTACTTAACAAACTAAAGGCAGAAATTGCGGAAAAACGTCCACATTTGCAAAAAAAGTAAATTCTGTTTTACCATGACAACGCGCCGTCTTACATCTCAGCGGTTTGCGAAAATCCATGAATTACGGTTTTAGTCTACGGTAAGCTGAACTGTTTGATCATCCGCCTTACTCATCAGATCTAGCCCCAAGCAACTTCTCTTGTTGATTCATCAAAAATCACGCTCGGAGGACAGAGATTTTCATCAAATCATAGAGATTTCTTCGTATTCATACGTGGTAGTGTCATGCTGCTATATTTGTATTGTTGTAGCACGAATGTGTCGGCTCAATCAGAAAAGGACAATGATCTCACAGAATACCAACGTGAAATAGCACCAACGGCAAACGTGACGTTCGGATATTCTTCGCAACATTATCATCATCATTACCACTTTCATCCATCATTCAGTCATCATATCTTCAAATAAGTCATCATTATCATAGCATTTAATCATCATCATCATAATCTTATGTCCCCCTTTTATAACTAACATCACAAACATCGCAGAAAATGGAAAAATGTAATTTATATCTACTACCACCACCGCAAAAGAATTATATATAAATAATTTAATTCTATTAGTGTAGTCGAAATTGCAAGCAACAATATGTAAGCAATGCAGTTATAAAGACGATAAAAGAAAATCAGAGAAATTAACACATAAATCACTAAGTTTCTGTCCTCGCTGTTGTACGACTGTAAGGCGAATTTATGTCCTTCGCTAATGGAGTCCAGCGACACTTGCTTCGGTCACTTAATAAATAGTTTGTTACTTTAGTGACGCGAGCAAGATGCTATTGAGTTATTTCTAGGAAATGATTCATAATATATGACATGATTCAGTAAGACAGCCATCTAAGATGAAAGAGTTTATAATATTACTACTGCCTTTATAGTGTACAAGGTTTTGACCAAGGTTTTATTACCTAAATATTGGCCGGGGAGAAATAGTATTGACAAGGTTTCTGCATTTCCGATGCGCGTGTCTATTAAAACTAATAAAGCCACATACATTTTGAAAATAAATATTCGCCTATATAAATTTCTATTAATAATTTTAAAGTGAGTAAAGTCGACATATTCATAGTATGGGGTTATAAAAGGAAGTATTATTCTTATGAGTCCGCAGTTAAAATGTATTTCTAGAAATTCGGAGATTGGGTTTGATAGTTAAATTTAAGAGGTAAGAGGAATTGATCTCACTGTAGAGAATTGTATTTTGTCTATGTAAAATATGTGTATTTATAAACCGTCTCCATGATACAGGAGAAAATCATATTGCCTTAAAATTCGCACGGATCAAGCATATGTGTCACTTGATCCGCGACAATTCAAGCAAACGTTTAACCACTGCGATACCGGGCCGTTCTATTCATTATCCAATGTTCTTTTTATATATTTCTTTCAGCACCACCACAGCTATAACCTTCCGTCTTGACTTAAATTTCCAACTCAAGGTATAAAGAGGAAATATATGTAAGAGATTTTAATCTAAGCAATTACTCAACGGTGTTTTCGGAACCGGCGCTTAAGCTCACGCATTCGTAGAAAATATTTTTATTGATGCAAATCATATTTTATGCTCCTTAGTATTCTCATCGGTGAACATGTAATTGTATTTTTATTTTATACGTTTATTTTCAACGACAAATGAAAATAAAATTAAGATAAAACAAAGAAAACTGAAATAAATAACACGTTTAAATAAAACTAGTTTTTACGAATTTTATCGCACATATTAACTTACCTTATAGTCCTGGAATTTTGAGTGCTTTACAGCACCTATGTTAGCAGCAGCTATGGGAGGGACTGAGGTGTTTCTTAATTTTTATGGAATAGGTCAATATACGCTTAATAGTTATATTTAAATGTGTAGTTTTCGCGCAAACATTAGAAATCACTGTGAAATAAAACAATTTTGTTCTTTTGAATTTTCTTATCTTTTTTATTACAGTCCACAATTAAAGTTCAATAATATTTTTCAGTTAAATTCACACACGAATATTGATAATTTCAAGCAACATAACCTTAATTTGATCTTTAACTTAATTTTTTAACAATAAAATTGAATAAAGAATGAATGAAATGATTTTTTTTAATCGACAAGTGAAATAAAAAGCTGTATTTTCATGTCTTTTTTGATTACATCCATTCAAAGTCCAATTCTGAATAGAAGTTTTGAAAACTTCTATTATCATAAACTGCCTCAAATATATTTCGCCATAGATGGCACGGTTGGCGGCTGGAACACCAACCACATGTTTTACATTAAGCATTATTTTGTTATCAAGAATGGTGCAGCTGCCTGTCTTTTATTACATTTTATTTTACGCCACCACTAAACGGCTAATTCGCTTGCTAATTGGAAATTCAGTAGGAAGTATTTCAAAATGATGAAGAGGATTTGGTGTTGGTAGGAAAAAAATTAGCGTCAGCGAACAAAACGATCTATACAAATAGAAACACAGATTGACTTTTTAAAAAGATTTAATGGCCTTTGGCCAAACAAACATTAACTAACTTAAAAGCTCAAAACAAGATTTAAAAATAATGACGCTAGTATTCGAGCAAGGCTTCCGTACTCCGTGATGACCGATGCCAAAAAGGGGCAAGTGACGCCAGTCCTATATAGCCCGCCGCGGCGCAGCCAATCTTGATGCAGACCCTCTCTTCTAACACTATATTAAAATAACATTTATAAGCTAGTAGAGAAAAGAGGCAAATAAAAAATCCGGTACAGACACATAAATCGTAATAATAAGACAATAGAATTTATTTAGAGCTCGATTACTTCCAAAACCGATGTCGCCACATCTTACCGTATTATATACATACGCAATGCACAAAGATATCTAATGTTTTACATTACATTGCTTGGCGAGTTTTTCAACGTCGCGTGGGTCGCGTATTACGGTAGAACAAAAGCAGTAATGGTAATTGCACTATACGTAAAGTAATAAATGAATTTGCAAAGGCAAAGGTCGTAGTAAAGTATTCATCTAGGTGTAAATTAATTAAAACAATGATAATTAGTAAATAATCAACTTACTGACGATATTTTATGCCTTTATTAGTTTAATTACACTTCTTTGATGAGTTTTTACAACTGATTATGCTGCAGTGCACCATTATAAATTTATAATAATTAAATGGTTAAACGAACTTACCTTAAGTGAAGTTCAACCATAATTATACGAAGCTCCTTGTCTTAGACATTCTTAACAAATATAGTAAGCCGCATTCCATGCCAGCATCACAATTTATCCAAGCTCGCTAAAAAAATTTTTAAAGCAGTATATCTGGCAACACTATATCAATCCGTCCGTCAATGCAACTTCATTATGTTTAAAGCAAGGAATTAGATGAGCACCCTAACCCAGGGAGGATTGGTCCAGGAGTACCGTCTAGGACAAGGAGCTTCGTATAATTATGGTTGAACTTCACTCAAGGTAAGTTCGTTTAACCATTTAATTATACTCCCTCCTTGTCCTAGACATTCTTAACAATTGTAGATGTTTGAAGACAGGGTTGCGAATTTATAATACCAATGAATGGAAGTTTTCAATTTTGCTTATTTTATAAAAAATGTTGAACATATTATTGCCTGTATAGTAAATTTAAATTAATAACATAAATAAATTATCGTTATTTCATAACATTTCCTTTTAAACATAAGGCCAGCTTGATTGCAGCAGAAGTGGCCCTGTGGAAGAATTATGACTGAAAAAGAAAACAATCTGGAATATCTATTCCAGTTTAATTTTAAAATCTTATAACTTACTTAAGAAATACTATTCTAAGTGGGTTAAATTTATCACTATCATGTGTTCTGTTTTCTATTAAAATATTCACAAGAAAGGCTCAACCCCCTTCTCATTTATTTTTTCCCATGCAAACCCTGTTGAAGTGAAATTCTATCTATTTCTTAAATATACATCTGAGCTCCCGTTTGAATAAATGTAATATTTGTTGAAGGACAATGTATGTATATTATAACCTATACCTCATCACTGCTCAGCTTGTTACTAGTTTTTGTAAATTTCTGTATTCTCAATATTTATTTCAATATTCTGTAGTTAATAATCTAAAAGTAACATATTATTAAGTCTATTTTTATAAACTAGCTTGCTTTACGGAGTTGTCATCGCCTAGAATGAAAACCTCAAACAATGCATTATTAACATAGACGATATAAGGAATGATCGACTTATGGCAGTGAAATTGGCCATGGGTAACCAACACTCCTTGAACATAACCTCGGCATGTGCACCACAGACCGGGTGTAGCGGAAGCGAGAAAGAAGCTTTCTGAGATGAGTTTGATGACTTACTATTGTCAATGGCACCCGAGGGACTCAAATATATTGGAGGGGACTTTAACGGCCATGTTAGACCAAGTAACACGACGAATAAGGAGATACAGCGAGCGTTTGGTTATGGCACAATTAACAAAGACAGAGACATCACCTGGCAATAGTTACTAATATCTCTGAGGATAATATGTGGTCTAAAGTTGAAAAGCTATGCAGAAGTTAAGCTGAAACAAACCTAGGAATATCAAGAGGCAAGCTGCATAATGATGTTTCGTGCCTAAGTTGATGTCTGTTTTTTCAATGTCTGGTACTTGGCACTAGCACCATCTAGTGTCGGGGAACAGAGCGAGGAGGGCTTCATGCCAATCTTGAACTTTCCACCAACAGCGCTATCTAGTATCTAACAGAAGAATTAAACTGTCTAGAAGGGTCCACTCTCGATCTTTCTGCACTTAGTCGATCGGGACCGGTATTTGCTGGAACATTCTGGATGTTTCGGTGGAAAAGGTATAATTAAAGTCGCTGCAAGCCGCGATCGGGGCAGTATTGAATTGGCGATAAGAGCGAAGCTCTCAGAGCGAAATAAAGTGGACTAAGGTGTTAAGTGTGATTAATTATTAGTGTGTTTTAAGTTTTAATTGGTGTTCAGTAATTAAAGTGTCAATTTTGGTAATTCAATCGGCAGTTTTTATTATCACGAATCTTAAGCTCGTAACAATAACAAAGATCCTTCATGAGAGAATGAAGAAGTAAAGGCCGCGTTAAGAAACTAGTCGTTGTGTTTCAAACTACGGCAGAACTCAGGTTTGGACGACGACCGCATACAATATAAAACCGCCAAAAAGCTGGCGAAGTGTAAAGTAGCAAAGCAAACAAATGATTCCAGAGAAAAGTACAACCAGCGATTTGAAAACGTAACAAGTGATAAAGATATATTTAAGCTAACAACGCCATAAAAACGGCCTGGATGTTAAAATTAACAAATAAGTTGAAGATGAAAATGGCCATTTACCAATAGAAGATAATAAAATAAATGGGCGAAGGTGCGAAAATTAACAAAAACTGATGAACGAAGAATTCCGAAGTCAACCATTGAATATAATCCCCTGCGTAGCTGGAATATTGAACAAGATAAGTGAAGAAGAGTTTATATGAGCTGTAAAACAGATGAAAATCCATAAAAAAGTTAGAACTTCCATAGATCAGTGTTATACCCGCTGATCTATGGAAGTTCTAACTTAAGTTGCTGGGGCCTATTGCTATACAGTGACTAACGAAGCTTTTTAATGGAATCTTAACCTCTATATATCCCAAAGTTCTGACGTCACAGTTATTTGGTACGTTTCTACAAGAACAAAGGGGATGTCAGTGACTGCGGAAATTAACATCAAACTTACTTCCTTTACACTGAAATTATGGGAGCGCATACACAGCAACCACCTTGGTCAGCTGGTGTTAATAACTAATAATCAGTGCGGTTTCACACCAGGAAGATCAACGACTAATGCAATCGAATCCATAGAGATTCTGATGAAAAGCACTGAACCAACATAGAGGACCTCCACCTAGTGTTCATAGACCTTGAAAAGGCCTTCGACAGAATACCACGTAAATTAGTTTGGGAAGCTATGAGAGTACAATAAATACCAGAACTCTATATACACGTGGTTCGTGATATGTATCAAGATCGATGCGAAAACTCACCAAATCGGGAAGTCCCGCGTAAATCGGGATACTATAATTATAAAAAAGTGATACGTCCTATAGTTGGTAAGACCCGGATCGTACTGATGCGTACTGAATAGGACGGCGTCTGCACGTGTTGAATTATATTATTTTTTTAATAATCATATAAAACAATTGGTTATATAAAACGAGCTAATTTTTTTGGATATTAAACATTACCTGTATTTTGAAAAAATAATTAAAATAGATAAGCTTATTCCAAATACGGAAAAATTAAGTGTTTCTCGTACGTTTCTAAATAAGGGAGGGGTACGAAATTTCATTTCCAATCCTTCACCAAGAAGAAGCCTGCAAGGGCTACCGACATCGGGGTTGCGGTAATATGTGAAATCATTTACGTAGCCCTGGCAAAAGCGAAACTATTGTTGCGAGTTTAGGGTTCGTGGCAATAAAAACTGCCGATTGAATTACCAAAATTAACACTTTAATTACCGAACACTAAATAAAACTTAAAAGACACTAATAATTAATCATACTGATTCACTTTATTTCGCTCCGAAGCTTCGCTTGTATCGCGAAATGCAATACTGGCTATTTGCTGGCAATAATCGCGGCTAAGTTTTTATTTTCACAAATGCAGTTTTTTTAACAACTATTTTTATCGATTTTATCGCGTTTTATTTCATTGATTTTTAATTCCAGACGTTTCGGGTGCTTTCCAACACCCATGGTTACGGCGAACTGAGGTGACTGACGTATCAATGTCAGTGTTAACCCTGAGTACCATCAGATTTTTAATTTTTATTTATGGTCCGATCTACAGAATGAACTTACTGTGTCTTGAAGTCTTGCAATGGTATGCTTGGGTTTAATTTTAATTTCATTAATTACAGGGTCTTAAGCAGGTGATAGTACCAAGCCTCCTTCTCTATTGAAATTTTTTTTTATTTCAATAATCTCAGGTATCGGTCCTTGATAGGAATTGATGTACCTTTTAGAGGATTTGTGGTCTATCAAATTTTTTTATACGTCTATCTGGTTGGGGCCGTCCAGGAAATGATCACAAACTGCAAACTTCCCTGAACCTAGATGCTTCATGTCAGCTCGCTTCAAGATATAGACAATATTGTCTGTGACACCCCTGACAAATGCTAGTACTGCACATGCTTGACTGTGGCCGGCTTCACTCGGTCACTGTGACGTAAGCGCGGGCCTGAAGCTTGTTGACGTGCAGAACCTGCTTGACGTGCTGAAGCTCGACGGCTCGATGTTTGCTGCCACAGATCCCTTGTGCTCTCTGTAACAAAGATTTGCTCACGTTAACTAACTGTGAAGTATAATGGCGGAATTCGTTGTTTTCTATACACAGTGTGACCTACGGTGTTGTTAGAATTTTGGATGACTAACGCATCTAGGAAAGCTAAGGAATTATTTACCTCTAATTTACACATCAATACATCATTCAGGAACTGAGCAGGAAGGAAAATATTAGTGTGATGCCGTGCCCAACCCAAATACCATATTACTGTCATAACATGGGCACAACATCCAACAGTTCGACGGCCGAAAGTACTTTTTAATTGCACTTCTTCCATAACCATTGCCACTAATTAAAATATATATAAAATACACTTTACGACTAATGGTGATGACTTGCAATTCTAGCCCTAAGTAAAGATCAGCTAGGGTTTAAGTTTATTCCTTCTATAATGCTGCTTCTCTGGTTATCACATTAAATCTTATATGCTCACCATAATAGTAGCGAACTTGCTTTAATTGGCATGTGACACAAGCAATTAATATTAAGTCGCTGTAAGTTAAAACAGGAAATTCCCTTACATTTTAAAGTCTACATTTATATTTCTAAAGTCTGCCTGCCTTAGCTCTATTTAGATTGCGTTCCCTAGCATACTCAGACAAATCATTATTTGTCTTCATATTTTGGTGAACTATTTCAAGTATTTGAGCCGCATCATCCCTGTCCCTTATTTTTGTAAAAATCTTCTAAAGTTTTTTAAGGTAACTAATTTATAATGAAAAAAAAAAACATAAATCACGTGATAGAAAATAAAAATGGTTATTACCACGTAGAAAGCAGAAGAATACTATTGAACTAAACATGGTCTGGATATGCCTATTGGTTCCGTTAGAACCAATAGTTAAAACTAGTATTTTGTGTAAGTGAAAACTAGTATTTGTTTTGGTTGCAACGACTTCCAAAGCATTCTGAAATAAGCATCGTCAATATGAAATCGTATTCATGAATATTAAACGAGAGAAGTGAATATTCAGAGCGCGGATACGTGTCCGCAGAGTCGAGTACAAACGCAGTATTCATTCTGAATAGCTAACATTGAAATATAGAGCTCCGAGTCTCTACTGGTGCTTTGCTTAAAAACTAATAAAAGCAACAAAGGTCACCGAAAGAAAGTAGCCATACCCTTTTTATCCGATCATGTCATTTTTGCGAGGGTTGCGCACATTTGTGCACACAAAAACAATCGTCTCTCACTACGCAACTCACACAAAAACTAAAACAATAAACTAACAACACATGAGTGAAATGCAGTATCGTTCGGTGACTGTGACGACTCAGATCAGTCACTCAACTGAACACCGTACGACCGATCGAAACAAGACGTTAACCGAAACGACCGTTATTATAGTAATTTTAACAATACAACACATTACAATACCCTTTTTTAATTTTTTTTTATGTACACACATTAAGATACAGAAGCAGTCTAATAGTAATTTCGTACAAAGGTTGTACTTATTCCAAATTAGCTGAAATATCTTCCAGTAGACCCATAAAGGAAATTATTGAAATAATACTAGTTTTTACGGAATTTATCGCGTATATTTAACTTTTTAAATACCCGACGTTTCGAACGCTTTACAGCACTCATGCTCACGGGCAGGACTGAGATGTTCAACGTCCATATGTCATAGTTAACCGCGGTTACCATAGATTAAAATTTAACTTTTGTTCCGATCTATGCAGTATGAACTTATGGTGTCTTGAAGTCTTGCAGTTGTATGCTTGGGTTGGGATTTAATTTTATTTATTATAGAATCCCAAGCAGATGGTAGCACCCAGCCATCTGCTCTATTGAAATTAGGATGTTTTTTTGATTTCAATAGCCTCGCGAATCATCCTTGGAAGGAATCCGTGTTCTTTAGCGAGGATCTGCGGTCTATCAAATCTGATGTAGTGACGGGGCGATCCTGTACGTGTTCACAGACTGCAGACTTCCCGGAGCGTCGATTCTTCACATCAGCTATATGTTCTTTAACGCGGGTTTTTAATGATATTTTAGTTTGTCCTATGTAGGAGAGACCACATTCACAATCAAGCTTGTACACTCCTGCATCTTGCAGAGGGACATTACACTTGACCGATGGTAAAAACTGACCAATCTTCTTCAGCGGCTTGAAGTATGTTTTGATGGAAGCGCGTTTCAAGATGTAGCCAATCTTCTCAGTGACTCCTCTAACATATGGCAGTACATCAGGTACACGCTCGACTGTGGCCGGCTTCACTCGTTCACTGTGACGTAGGCGCGGGACTCGAAGCTTTTTTCATGCAAAACTTGCTTGACATGGCGGAGCTCTGCAGCCAGGTGTTTACTGTCACAGATCCCTCGTGCTCTCTGAAAGAAAGATTTACCCACGGTAGCTAACTGTGAAGGATGGTGGTGAGAATCACCGTTTAAATATCTATCTCTATGGGTCTTTTTCCTATACACAGTATGGCTCAAGGTGTTATCAGGATTCCGAATTACTAACACATCTAGAAAAGCTAAGGAATTGTTTGCCTCTAACTCCATTGTGAACTGAATTTTAGAATTTATAGAGTTAAGATGGTCTAAAAATGCAGTTACTTTATCTAAAGGTAGAATTGTGAAAGTGTCGTCTACGTACCGCTTGTAGAACCTTGGATTTATGGGAGAACTAAGCAGGGCTTTCTCCTCAAAGTCTTCCATGAATATGTCGGCGACAATGGGAGATACAGGTGAGCCCATCGCCACACCATCTACTTGCTTGTAGAACTCCTCCTTCCACAATAGGTAGCCAGATGTAAGGCAGTGTCTGAGTAATACTGCATAATTATCAATTGTAACTAGAAGGCTGGAAGAAAACAACATGCCCGTAGAATTTTTATTTTATCCAGGAACTGATCACAAAACAAATTCGCGATTGTGTGCTCATTCACAGTTGCATATTATATACTGTATGTGATAATTACATGCGGAAGAAAAATAAATAACGAAGTAACACAATAGTAGGCTCAAAGTATTTCCGGATCCGTTAGCTTTCGCTTATCTGTAAAAGTTATACGTCACGCTTAAACTCGCAAAGCCTTTTCATCGGATAATAACCCTTACAAGATAAGAACTATTTCAGGATTTGGATTGTACTGTTTCCGGTTTTTGTTGTTCTCCGTCGACTTACAAATTTGCATCGCTCATCTTAATTTGTGGTTTCTTAATTGAGAATAGTTGTAGATATCTATAAACTACATCACCTACCTACCATCAGGTGAGCTGTGTGCTCGTTTGTCATGGGTCATTTGTTGTAACAGGACAGAGTTTTCTAAACTTAATTTAGCTAAAACTAGACACTCGGTTTTGAGTAAGTCCTTATAATTTTACTTTATACTTACTAAAAAATGTAGTGCAATAATCGGATACATATTTTAAATAAAATTTGTTAGGAAAGCCTACTTTAAAATAGATCAATTTATTAATGATAATAGTAATGTCCTCCAGTCACAAACTGAAGATGACAGTGAGAATCCAGTCACAAAGTGATGATGAAGAGTGACAAACTGAAAGATCAAACAATACACGCGTTAAAGAACATTTAGCTGATGTACAAAATAGACGCTCCGTGAAGTCTGCAGTCTGTGAACACGTATAGGATCGCCCCCGATACTACATTAGATTTGATAGACCAAAATCCTCGTTAAAGAACATCGATTCCTTCCAAGAACGATTCGCGAGGAAAATCTCTATAAATTTCTTCTTCTTCTTCTTCTTCCATCCCTGATCCCGTTATTTGGGGTTGGGTCTCCTCACTTGTCTGCGCCAATAGAAACGGTCTTGGGTTACACATCCGGCAACTGTGCTTTCCTTAAGTCTCTTGCGATGTTAGATCACCAGGTCATTGGTGGGCGGCCTCTACTTATCTTTGTTTCTAGTAAGCTTAGAGCTATTTGAATGAACGTGCGTTGTAAGTTGCCAGGTCCAGTCCGTTTAGGTAGCAAACAAACTTCCACCGGAGATTCTTAGCACCTACTGCCCCACCGTTATCATGGTCGCCATCGTAACCAGGAATAGTGGGGCCGCTGGGGCCTGAGGGACATCTATTTGTGTAATTGTTCATGGGGGGTATATTGCCATAGTTGCCACGCTTGGCGAGAGGGCTGGTAACCCCAGTTTTTTGCTGTTGAGTTGCTGTTAACAGAGGGATTCTGCTGCCCATCTCCTGCCTGTTTCCCTCTGTCACCTTTTACGACACCCACGGGAATATATAGGGAGTGGATATTCTTAACCGCCACTATACGTCATATGACGTGATTATTTTCGTATAATTACTATAAAAAAAACTATATTACATCTGTATCCAGCTTAAGGGTAAATTTGCATCTGCATTTGGATTTGACTATTTATGGGCTACGCATCTGTATCCATCCCATCATCCGTGGGACTAAGATGGAATGCCTCGTTTACAGTAAAAATGGTCTCCGGTTCTCTACACTCACCATACGAAACACAGCAGCATTAAGCTGCTATTATATGCTGATATTCTGTGAGAGCGTGGTCCTTCCCCGGCCAAGCCGACCTATTGACGAAGTGACGACTTGGTAAGACATGCACATGCATGAGACATGCATGACAGGAAGTCTATGGATGCAGGTGGCTTAGGCCCGTGCGTTGTGGCATTCCTTGGGGGAGGCCTATGTTCACCAGCCGACTTGTGAAGGGCTGTAATGATGATAATGATAATGATGAAATCCACCCTGCTCCTTCAGTGAGAGCTGGCAGACTTCACATGTCTTCGAAATATTTTCATTCCCAAACATGCAGGTTAACTCACGATGTTTATCTTCACCGCCGATTTCGTATTAATTAATTAAAGAACTTACAACTGCAAGAATTAATTTGATCGGTGCCTGCAGGTTTGAATACGGGTTATTCACGTATTATGAAATTTACAGCAAGCTCATATCCCTTGACCTATTACAGGTCTGTATTAAACATGGATGGACAACAACGATTTGGATGGATAGTAATCCATTTCGTATTTTTTCAATATAAAATAAAATATTTCCATGTCACTAGTTACAGTAACAGTAAATTACTTAAATTGATGAGGTGTCAATAAATTTCTTCATTGTTTGTCGAAAATTTATCTGATCACTGGGAACTGAATGTTTGAAACGTCGGCAAATCCAATCAATTCGTGGACGTGGACATAATTTTTAAGGAGCACAATAAATATTCTGATGGCATTATCATTATCGAATGTTCGTTAAAAGCCGCTAGATATAATGAGTTCGGCACGAATGACGCTCTCGTAAACACATTTCATTAAAATACTGAAATTATTATTAATTAGATTTGAACTTTTAAAACTGTGTTGGAATTTATTTATGTATGCATGACGCTGTGGCCTATAGACATCCATATTTATCCTGATTAAGAATCGAAATGTAGATGCGTTGCCACGCGCTAGAACTAAATGCATTACCTGGTTACCAGTAAAACGGAAAGGGAATCTCTTCTCAACACTCACCATACGAAAGACAGCAGCGTTAAGCTGCAATCTTATGCTGATATTCTGTAACAGCGCGGCCCTTCCCCGGTCGAGCCGACACAATCGTACTACTACCATAATATAGGTGCAACGTTCAAGAAATGCATTGAATAACTTAGGTTTTTTATCCAAGTAAAACACATACAGATTCATCGAACGTTGTCACGTTGTTAGAAATATTTCTATGTTCGACGCTTCGTGGATGAAATGGTGAAATATACGCCGTGCGCACGCTAAGAACGCACGGCTCTCAGGTAGAAGTGTACAAATAAGTGTAAAAAATATTTATGAAATTGACTATAAGATATATTTATCCCTACTTCTTAAAACAAAATTTTAATAATATTCTGTATGGATAATTGAAACATCATAATCAACACCATCATTTACAGCCATTCACAAATCTGTGCTACTGAACGTAGTCCTTCCCTAAGGAATGCCTCAAAGCACGGTCTAAGTTACTGCCATCCATCGACTTCCCGCATGTCTTACCAGGTCGTCACTCTATCTAGTGGGAGGACGCTCTACAGTATATTCACCGGTACGAGGTTGCTACATAATTGAAATATTTTATTAATTTATATATAGTATTTCAATTAGTCGTTACCTGCAGCTTGTCAGAGTGTGTGATCGCTGGTTCGACTGATCATGAATGAGACCACTCCCAGCGAACAAGTTTTTATATATTCTTGTTATAAAGTTGAGAGTTAGGGTGATTGTCCAACGCCGCCGTCACCGGGACGTCAACGAGAACAAAATAAAGGTACAGAGGTAGCGCCAAATACAATTAATATAGGCGAATGTCTACTGTAAGCCCGTTGCCCTAGTGCCATCCTGGCCGCTTAAGGTTATAGTAGATTGGCGTGATCGCTACAACTCGGCCAGAGATCGTGACGAGCCTAGTATTCCTAGAGTAAATATTCATTAACATCACAATGACTTTCTGTAATTTAATAATTACAAGATGCTATGGATTTGTATTAATTAAAATAATTGATGAAATCTAACGGTCAAGAGCATCTTTACTAATGATATCAGAATAATAAAGATATTGAAGTTGTCTCTCCGTACGATACACTCGGTGAGATGGCACAACCACTTTGAGCACTTCAATCTAATCATTGAACCGGTCGGATCTTTAGTGCATTTCATCCCATTTAATTAGAAATGTCAAAGGTTTAATTAAGGTTAGTGGAAATGCCGTCGTTTTGGTGCTATCTCTAATAGCGAGTCTACACGATACGTTGTGGAGTGCTGTAGTGTAATCATTTCAATTAAGATGATTTGGCAATTCAATATAAAACAAATCAACATCCCTATTTTGTGTGGGTGACGTAAGAGGTGATTATGGGAACATCATAAAAAAATTATAACTGCAGATAGATGGCAGTGTAACCATCTCGCATAAACTAGACGTAAAATATCCATAATGGAGACGGTTATCAGCGTCAAGGAAGCCGATTAACCCTAGATTAACATTCGTTAATTCGTCCGAAAACGTTCGGATTTAGGCCAAGTTTCCAAATCATCGACTCTATATACTGAAGTCTATTTTTTATTTAAATTTATTAAAACAGATGTCGTGTAAATACAATAATTGATAACAATAAATAATAACTTAATAGCAAGAAGATTGATAAAATAATAAATGGTTTATTTTGTTCTAATTTTAAAACTAGTAAAGGCCTAAATGAAAACATATTTATATAAATATACAAACTGGAACAACATGTACAACTTCAGTTGTACTTTACTTTATCGAGCGCCAGCGCCATCCCTGTTTTGTAAGCAAAGTTACTCAACAACCAGTGGAATGGTAGAAAGATCTATTATTATAGTTATAAAGGAAATAAGTTCATGCGGAAGGAAAATTCCAACAAGAAGGAAAATTCAACTTTTCGAACTTACTTTAATATTGAAGTTTAATAATTCTGGCCTCATATAACTGTTTGAAACTGCGCTGTTACATATTTTGGCCTCGCTGGCAGCCGGGGGCCGGGTGCCGGCCACACCTTCATATAACTGACATTGTTAACCTTATGTTCTTATGCTTGAGGTTACTTCATGCAATGGCTGTTATAATTGCATATAATAAAAATAGGAATACGGAACCTTAAAAGAACCACTTTATTTAGTGTAATTGTAGCATGCATACAGATTGTTAAAGCGATCTATGGGGTTAATATGCGAACACTGCTTATTAAGCAAGCCTCGGCGGACCGCAGAGGTTTCAAATTATGAGCGAACACTGCTTAAAAATTTATGTATTTGGAGTAAGTTAACCGCAAAAACTATGCTACACATGCTTTGGAGTAAAATAATATGAATAAAATATTTCCATTTGTACCATTAGGGGTACAGAATAGGTGGGTTTTTAAAAAGCCAAGATTTACTGTATTGTAATTATTTATTTATCTTACTTCCGCACACGTACAAGTAAGTTCTATTAAGGGGATCACTGGCCTGACGTAGGGGCGAAGTCCAAGAGCTGTTCCCCCAAGGCCGTAGACAGCCAGTTAGCAGAAGGGCCGGTGAAGCCAAGCCGATAGTGATGATGGCCGTTGGTAGGATGGTAGGCCAACACTCCGTTAGCTCGCGGCTCGGCAGCAGTAGCCCTTAGGTAGCAGGTAGATGCTTAGGTAGTAGTAGACCCTCAGCGGGATCAACTGCACCTCGAATAATTTAAATTGTAGGTAAGCAGGTTCAATGGTCGTTAGTAGAAGGGTCACGCGCGTTGCGAACTTGAAGCGGTCTCAGGTAGAAATGAAAGAGGAATGGCCCGAACGGGGACTCGTCGTCGTGTCCGAAACCTACCGAGTCTTTTGTATTAGAAATCGTTGGGCAAAATGGTTCACGCTGCGCGGATTAAATTAACTAGTCTATGGTTCCGTAGAATAACTATGTTAAATTAACAATAATATGTAATAATTCGTTACTTTTTATTTTTAGATTAGAATATAATATTACTATTATTTATTTAATATTTAAGATCAATCAATTATAAGTATTTGTAAGGGTGCATTCAGAAGCAACGTTACAGTACCCCGCCAACTGAAGAAGGATTATGCGTCTTTGGTATTAAAATCCGTCTATCTGTTTCTAGTCTACTAGGTACCGAAGAAAATATTTATTTGTTATATTTATTTATAATTTACGAGTTTTAGGTCTTTTATGTGCCAATATCCTATAGATTTACCGGTCATAACAGATAATTCTTACACAAGTGGCGATTTCTTAGTAACAATTTTGAATTTAGTGAATTTTGGAGCTAATTTTTTATTGAAGTATTTATCTTTATCACTTTGATAAAATGTCCATTCCATACTATGTCCCCTACATTATATTCAGCAGGCCGACGACGTAAACTATAAGTATGACAATTTTTGGAATGTGCTTGTAGTAGAAGGGCTTGCACTTTGTCAAAGACACTAGACAGGCAACCTAAATTCTTAGCATAAGAGTCTCGAGGGTGATAAATAATGTCATCGGACTCAGTATCGGCGTAGTTAGAACCATAAGAAACTAATCCTCTGCCATATACGAGAAAATAGGGAGTGTAGCCAGTTACTTCATAAACTGCGCTATTTATTGCGAACTGAATTTGAGGAATTAGTTTATCCCACACTCTATGATCATTTTCAATATATGTGGATATCGCAGTAATTATTGTTTTATTATAACGTTCTACTGTGTTTACGTGTGGTGAGTATTTGGGCGTATAATGTAGGTTAGGTACTTTATATTTAGAAAGGGTGTTTTTTAGAGTAGCGCTAACGAATTGTTTACCGTTGTCTAGTATTACGGTGGAGGGAATTCCATGTACTAAAAATACACTTTTTTCCAGAATCCTACTTACTATTTCAGCTGTGGCTCGTTTTATGGGAAATAAGAGGCAATATTTGCTAAAGCAACATGTAACCACGAATATGTAGCAATTTTGCTTTCTCGTCGGTGGAAGAGGTCCTGCAAGGTCCACGCTAATTGTTTGAAAGGGTCTAGAACATACCTTAGGGTGTCCCATAATACCTAATGGAACGTGATTTTGATGTTTATGTGCTATGCAAGTATCACATGCTGAAACAAACTTCACGACATCGGCGTGCATACCCGGCCAGTAATATCGGAGAGACAGGCGTTTGTAGGTCTTGAAGACTCCTAAGTGTCCAGCAGTAGGTTCTGAATGGTTTTCTTTAATGGTTGAATTACGTTGTTCAGCAGGTAATAATTCTTTCCATTCAAACTCTTTTTGTAAGAGGCACTTACTCTTCATAAGCCTATACAGTTTGTCATTTTTAATAAAATAATTAGGGAAGGATGAAGGGGAAGTCTGGCAACCTGTGTAGATTTTTTGATACCACTAATCCGTAGTTTGTGTAGCATTAGGATCATAATCCATGGCAGATACTGGACATGAGCGTGAAAGAGCGTCAGAAATAACATTGTCAGCACCGCGACGATGTTTTATGTCAAAATTAAATGCCGATAATCGTACTCCCCATCGGGCTAGATGGCCAGTAGGATTGCTTAAATTAAGAAATCATTTTAAGGCGGAATGGTCAGTGTATACTGTAAATTTAAGGCCATTGTCTAAATAGCAACGCCAGTGCAATACTGCTACTAGAACAGCCAAAGCTTCTCGCTCAGTAATACTATAATTACGCTTCCGTGCAGATAGCGATTTGCTCATATAGGCTATAGGAAGTTCCACACAATCAACTGTTTGAGTGAGCAGGGCTCCTATACCATAATCACTCGCATCTGTGTGAACTTCAAAGGGCTTGTCGTAATTCGGACAGGATAAGATTGGGGCGGATATTAGGCATTCTTTTAATTTTTGAAGGAATCATCAGCCTCTTTAGACCAAGAAAATTGGACAGCTTTTTTCCAGTAGAAGTTAATTTGTTAAGTGGACCAGCGATTGAGCTAAAATTGGGAATAAATCTTCGGTACCATGAAGAAGTTCCAAGAAATCTTTTGACTTTCCTTTTATTAGTAGGGGTAGTAAAGTTCAATATTGCCTCAACCTTGCCGGGATCCACGTGTAAGCCTTTAGAGTTGACAACATAGCCCAAATATTTAAGTTCGTTACGAAAAAAAATTGACTTCTCTAACTTAATTGTTAGGGTAGCGTATTTTAATTTATCATAGACTTTCATAAGAAGCAAAATGTGATCTTCAAAGTTAGGTGATATTAAAATTATATCGTCAAGAAAAACAAACACAGAATTTTCGAACTCGGGACTATTATTAAACAACTGGTCGACCAGCCTTTGTTGCATAGCGGGAGCATTGGTTAATCCAAAAGGCATGATGACAAATCTATACGTGCCGCGAGTAGATATATAGAACGCAGTTTTGTTACGGTCTTTTTCGGAAATAGGTATTTGCCAGAATGCTTTAGACAAATCGATACTGCTCAAATATTTAGCATTTTTAAGGTTATCTAATATCTCGGAAACATACGGCAGCTTGTACGCATCCTTACGAGTAATAGAATTAAGTTTACGGATGTCCAGGCAGAATCTCAATTTAACATCTTTTTTGGGCGTTAGTAGTATAGGGGAAGATCACGGGCTCTCGCAAGATTCCACTACATCGAGTTTAAGCATTTCGTCTAGTTGTTCGATAATGACGCGTAATTTATCTGGTGCCAATCTATAGTACCGCTGGCGGATAGGCAGTGAATCTCCGGTATCAATTTGATGTTCTATCAGATGAGTGCGTCCAAGTCCTACTCTCTCATAAGATATTAATTCAAATTTTCTGATAATATTATTTGCCGCATTCTTTTGGACTTCATTAAAATCATTATAAGAACGTAAGGCTGTAGAATTATTATTAAAAGAAGATATTTGCTGCTCGTTAGTATGAGATAGTGAAATAGCCCTAGAGAACTTTGGGAATAGCTTGAATTTCTTCCAAAAGTCTACACCCAAAATGAGTGGTGATGTAATCGACGGAATAATATAGGCTTTAAGGTAATTAAGTTGGTTTTCAAATTTAACGGGAAGATTAATATACCCGACCGCAGATAATTTATGACCACTAGCTGAAATAAATGATTGAATGGTGTCGCATTTGATAATGGATAAGTTAGATGAAGAAGGTAGGTCAAGATGAGAGTTGGTACCTAGTATTGTAACAGCTGAGCCGGAATCGAGCAACCCACACATAGGTTTGTCTCCTACTGTGATGGTAATATAAGGGCGTACATCAGTTAGGTTTTTAATCGAAGATTGTTGCAATAGAATAACTCGAGAAGTAAATTTTTATTGTAGTTAACCAATTTTTCCAGTCTTCCATATCGAAGTTAGAAGCGGTTTTCGATCTATCATTTACCACTGACATGCAACAATCTTGGCTATCTAGTTTTTTTGTTTCTGTTCAGAGTTACATTTGGGACAGTTAGGTTAAATAAAATTTTTAAGCCACATTTAAAGCAGACCGGGTAACGTTCCTGTCTACATTGTCTCAACGAATGGTCATTAGTGCGGCAACGTGGACAGAAAACCGGTGTTCGAGTTGAAGTACTAGGGTTAGATTCAATAGCTGATATTGGTACATTGGTACCAGATTTACGAGTATAATTATGATAGAAATTATTATTTGACTGGGTGTTAAATTTTTCATTATAATAATTATTTTTCCGAGTCGGGAAGGGACGCCTAGAAAAAAGTTTATCGACCAAATTGGCGATATTTTGAAAAGGGGCCACGTTAGAAGTACCCTTAACCGACGAGCATGTATGCGTAGATATATGGATGTAAAGGAGGCGAAAGAGGTATGTCAGGATCGTGCCAAATGTAAGTCCGTAGTCTCTGCCTACTCCTCTGGGTGACAGGCGTGAGTGTTTATGTTTATGTTAACCAGATTCTATGCATTTTTTACGTTGCACTTGCATCTACACTTAGGCTTTATAACAAAAACTGTATACTTAATTATCTAGGTGGATACTAAAAATAGCTAAATCATGTAGGAAATTGTTTTTTCAGTTTCTTAAAAATCACTCTGAACTACGAAAAACCATTATCGTGGTTCGATTATAACCTCAAAATCCGATACTTTTTTGGAAATATATCTATTCTGCAGCTCTGCAATGATCGACAATACAACACATAATTTTTCGATGCTATTGGTTCCAGGGCCAACAATGTAAGGGTGCAGAGCAATGTCCTTTCCAGAACGAAAACGTTGAAACCAAAAACGTACCGTGCCACGGTAGAACTCGTACTCGTAAATATACCGATATTTCTTGTTTTCCATTGTGCGGTAATAAGCGACGCCAAAGGAAAAAATAATGAGGAGAAAACAAATGAATGACTGTTTTCAGAACTCAAATGTTATCAGATAAATGAATTTGTAAATTTGAGTTTGGAATTCTTAACCAAAGAGGAGATATTTCAGATCAAAGTGGTTAGTACGACAAAACGCTAATTTCATATATAAATAAGAATCCAATATTATATTTATTTATTTACAGTTTATTGTTATCACCTTAAATGAAAGAATCACAAGGGACGGACTTATAAACTTATAATGAAATATAATGGTAGGCGCTAAAGGACAAAAAAGTTAGCAAAAAAAAATTAAAAATATACAATAATAATAATCAAGACTAACTACTAAATATCATAATGACAATCTACTGAATTAGAAATGATGGCATCTAGGCTTCATCACCACTTACCACCAGGTGAGATTGGTCGATGTGTGGTTTATAATAAGTAATAAAAATTAAATTTATATATATGACTACTCATTCCTTGAAAAGTAATAAGAGTGTGATATTTTTTTTAAATTTGAGATATCGGGCTAAAGTGTACGATATTTCGGACCAATTTTGTATAAGTATCAGTATCATACATATCCTATAAAAATGAATAGATATGAATTGATTGTTATAATTCCTAGTACCCTATACTACTACTACTGCTGTGCAGATATAAATGTGGTATGCAAGATGATGTGATCAGGATTAAAAAAGGAATGCTTCGGGGGTTTGGTCACGTAGAAAGAATGAATGAGGAAAGAGTAACAAAGCAAATTTATATGGCAGATGTGAACGGCAGAGTCGGGAAGTGACGCCCTAGAAAAAAGTTTATCGACCAAATTGGCGATATTTTGAAAATGGGCCACGTTAAAAGTACCCTTAACCGACGAGCATGTATGCGTAGATATATGGATGTAAAGGAGGCGAAAGAGGTATGTCAGGATCGTGCCAAATGGAAGTCCGTAGTCTCTGCCTACCCCTCTAGGTGACAGGCGTGAATGTTTATTATGAATAATTATTTTTGTAAAAGCTAGGTTCTGATTTTGTATAGGCTAAATCGGGGGCAAGGGTTTTACTTGACGGTTTCGGAGGTTCATGAAATTGAGACGATAGGCACTGAATTTTTTCATAATTAAGGCAAAGTTTACGAAGTGTGGCTATAGAATCAACACCGGTAACATATGATGCGAGAACAGTCACATAGCACGGTCGTATGTTGTGTAATCGAATATCTAATTTATGTTTTTCTGAAAGTGTTGCAGATAGACGTGAAAAGAGTTGAGACATAATTAATAAATAGATAATAATGTTTTCGGATTCACCCTGTGTCCTGTTACGAATTTCAGACATTAGTCTGTAATCGTAGTCAAAAGGTGTGAAATCCTCGCTTAGTAGATTAAGTAATTCCTCCCAAGTACTTACTGTATCACGAACACTACGATACCAGTGAAGCGCATTATCAATAAATAATTCCGATGCGCACATTAATAATTTGCTTGAAGGTAAATTTCTAACAGTTTGAAACTCTTTTATCTTTTGTATGAACGCACGAACGCAAGTGGTACCGTCATATTTTAATTTATACAGCTCACTACTACTCGAATGTTCGCACTGCACCGATACAAGGGGTGAGTCACGTAGTGAAGATAAGTTTGCAGAACTAGTTTGCTCGGATTCGGTATTATTAGCAGAGTCTAACTTTTAACTAATTTATTAAATTTACTTTTAAATAATTTTGTCGATAAGACGTCGAATTCTTTGTTTGAGGAATTAATCTTTTTTTACGAACGAAGGATTAGATTTGTCTATTCGTCTTAAACGATGATAAATATGATTATGCAAGGCTTTGGTTCGCTCAAAAAGATTATAATCATATTTTTCGGTTAAGGAGTTAATTCGGGTAGCCAGCTCAGTTATAGAACTTTGAACGCCCTCATAATCCACCGTTATATCAAGACCCGATTCAAAAAGATCTTCATTAGGTATTAACGAAATAAGTTTTGATATCTGTTTACGTAAGCCTAATACATTAGGAGCCGGTTCATCGCCTCTAATAAATACTTCGTACGTTAACTCCTGTTTATTAAGCAGAAAATATTTAATATGGTGAGTTCCCATAGTGTATTTACAACAGAATGCTAAAAACAAGACAAAAGAAAAAGTAGGATACTACAAGCATAAAGTTACCGCATATAAATCTAAATCAATCAATCTAAAAACTATATAACTGCAATTCTGTTTTTTTACAAAAAAAAAAAAAAAAAACTACAACGTAAAATCTATCTACGATTCGGTGTAAACTATTACTAATTTTAATGTAGGTACTTACACAATTAAAAAGCAAAATCAACAGTTGTTTAAATGCGAACTGTTACGTATATAATTGCGACTTTTAATAGTTTAAATGGTTATCAAGGTACTTACAATATCTACATTTGTTATATTAAATATATTAACAAAAGAATAGGTGAGTAATAGTAATATTCTTCGTAACAATTGACACTATAATAAAATGGTGGCAAAATAAATGACACTATAATAAACGTTTATTAAATTATAAAAAAACCGTACCAGTTCGCTATTGTGACACCTCCTCGTTCACAATAACATAAGTTGAGAGCTGCAATGCGAGAAAAAAAAGTGAATGTTTGGAAGTAAGATTAACCACGTTGAGCGCCACTGTACCGTTAGGGGTACAGAATAGGTGGGTTCTTAAAAAGCCAAGATTTACTGTATTGTAATTATTTATATATCTTACTTCCGCAGACGTACAAGTAAGTTCTATTAAGGGGATCACTGGCCTGACGTAGGGGCGAAGTCCAAGAGTTGTTCCCCCAAGGCCGTAGACAGCCAGTTAGCAGAAGGGCCGGTGAAGCCAAGCCGATGGTGATGATGGCCGTTGGTAGGAGGGTAGGTAGGGTAGGCCAACACTCCGTTAGCTCGCGGCTCGGCAGCAGTAGCCCTTAGGTAGTAGGTAGATGCTAGGTGGTAGTAGATCCTGAAATTCCAGACGGAGGCCAGCATTAGGGAAACTTCCTATTGCACTATATGCGCCCTAGTCAATTCCAGCACCCCTTGTAGGAAGTTAAAATTCTTAAAGCTAAGCACTAAGCAGCCTCAGCAAAAGAGGTATTAATTAAGCAGAACATTTATAATGTTTCAATAAATAAGAACTCACCCCAGCGGGATCAACTGCACCTCGAATAATTTAAATTGTAGGTAAGCAGGTTCAACGGTCGTTAGTAGAAGGGTCACGCGCGTTGCGAACTTGAAGCGGTCTCAGGTAAAAATGAAAGAGGAATGGCCCGAACGGGGACTCGTCGTCGTGTCCGAAACCTACCGAGTCTTTTGTTTTAGAGATCGTTGAGCAAAATGGTTCACGCTGCGCGGATTAAATTAACTAGTCTATGGTTCCGTAGAATAACTATTTTAAATTAACAATAACAAATAATATAACAAGTAATAATTCGTTACTTTTTATTTGTAGATTAGAATATTATATTACTATTATTTATTTAAAATTTAAGATCAATCAATTATAAGTATTTGTAAGGGTGCATTCAGAAGCAACGTTACACATTAAATACCTATAGATAAGGTAGTATTGAATAAATAGATTACTTGTGAGAACCAGCAATTTGAGAGAATCATTTTAGAAACAGTTTACAATTATTTAGTATGTTACACAATCAACAAACTACGTAAAAAAACATATACAGTTTGGTAGCAATCATTCCCGGGGGTGGTTATCCTCCCTAAACTCCTTATTATGTTATAATATTAC
The DNA here is from genome assembly GCA_907164705.1 of Parnassius apollo. Taxonomy (NCBI): domain Eukaryota; kingdom Metazoa; phylum Arthropoda; class Insecta; order Lepidoptera; family Papilionidae; genus Parnassius; species Parnassius apollo. The sequence goes on along the minus strand of CAJQZP010000669.1, from coordinate 22,583 downwards.
CCTTTTTATACAACCTTTTTTATTAAAGTTTTTAACCTTGATTGAAATCTGATTTTGTACATTTTCTGGGAAAGCCGTTAGGTCGCCCCCAAGAACGAATAAATAACTACGTAGAGTCAAGAGTCATTTTGGAGCTCTCTTCATTAGGAGATTTTAAGAGAATTCATTAAAATTTCAAATAACAACCATTTTTAAAGCAAACTATTAAATCTACGCTCATCGCGCTATTAAGACATAATTAACCATGTTTAAGTCATGGCCAATTCTCTAGGACTGGAAAACTCTTAGACTTTAGTTTGTGAGTGAGTTTGTGTTCCTCGGATCGACACTCACGGACAGAGGAGGACGTGAACATGACATAAGAAGACGAATCCAGATAGCCAAAATAGATAACATAATATACATTTAATCTAACTACAAAATCTTCATACCGGATTTCAAAAGCGTATTATCAGAGTAGAAAATACAAAGGCGTACGCAGAATATCTAGAAATTGAAATATATAGTTTTGATATCAGATATTGAAATTCGAAATCTGATAAATATACGATTCGACGACAGAAAACGCGATACGATTCAGGCTTACTGAAAAGCTACAGCTCACTAGCATTGCCCAGCATTACCCTGCAGCTTTTGCTAAGTTACGGTTTCCAGCACCAGCACCAACAACAGCTGCTAAAGTTAACAGTGCTGGTAACCATTTTATTTATTTCAATATCAAGATTGTTGCCATTAACATAAAAAGAAGTTGATTTTTTTCAAATTGGTACATAGCTTATATGTGTATTTAATAGGGTCTTTATGTGTACATTATGTATAATGGTATTTAAAATTTATTTTAAATGTAGTTAAAAATGTAGTGCTTATTTTTTCTCGATAACTTATCGGTAATTTGTGCTTAGCACTGTTAATCGTTAATCGCTATTTGATTAATCGATTTAACTTTGACAAAAACACGCCAAACTTTAAGCTGTCTCATGCACCATGCTATAACACAAGCAATATACTGGTAGATGTAGTGACGATCTAGTAAGAGATGCAAGAAGTCGACAGATTAAGATGGCTTAAGACCGTGGTCTGTGGGATACTTTGGGCTACAGGGAGGCCGTTAAGCAGTGGACTAAAGAAGGGCTGTAATGAATGAATGAATTGTTATTGTAAAGTTCAATTTATTTTATTTTGAAGTGTTTACTTTAGAGATCAAAAATACGATACACAAAAATCAAACATTACACAATGTATGATAAATTAGCACAAAGTAACGTATCACAATTTAAAGCTTTAAACAGACTATAAATACAATATTATCATTTTTGTAATATTTTCATCGACAGAGCATAAAGTCAAATGAAACATTTCCGCGGTGTCGATAAATGTGAAGTATTACGACATTAATATTGCAGTGCAGTCGATAAATACTTAATTACACAGTAACCGGATGACCAATCTCTGCTCGTTTTTTTTTTATGAAATTACAATTAGATACATCTTACATACTGATGAATAATATTTTTTGATCTTATTGACATAATAGAAAAAACTTTACTGGTTATTTAAATAGAAAATCATGAGTGCAATGAGTTTAATAAAAATTTTCGTATTTTTAAAAAATACTAAAAAAGGGCTCGAAATTATAGATTTTCTCACAAAAGAAGGGAACTTGAAAAAAAAGGAAAAAATTTCGGAGCGAAACAGGACGCGAACAAAGGCATGAAGATTTCGCGATTAGCGATTTTCGCTCGATATCCACTTGAGATATTACGATCATTAACACAGTGTCAAAATTTACCTTCTTATATTGTAGCAGTTTTGCATTGCCTGAAAACACGGACAAAAAGAAATTATCTAAAAATAAATCCTAGCTAGATCGATTTATGCCCCCGAAACTCCCTGGATACTAAATTTTATGATATTGTTATTTTAAACGAGCAATTCTTATATATATATATATATATATATATATATATATATATATATATATATATATATATATATATATATATATATATAGAATTGCTCGTTTAAAGGTATAGGATTAAACCAACTTGCGTAAAGCCTTATAATGCCATAAGCTTTTTATAGTTTCAACAAATTAATAAACTACTACTAAATGTGAATATTTTTTTGAAATGACAAACAAATTTCAGTCCATCTGTTGAAGTGGCTACTGCAGCCCATGGACATCTGCAACTGATTCAAGGGAAGAAGGCTATGGACGCGTTGTCATCTTTGGGGAGTAATATGGAACGCCTAATGGCCTGTAATTATACTGACTCTCTATAAACATCAGACCAGAATGCAGCAATGCTCACACTGCTGTCTGGCGGCAGAAGTAGGTAAGAGCATGTTACCATACAGATGAATTCCTTTTTAGGACAGGAGTCGCCTAAAATATTTAATATAGTATGAATTTAGGTAGTAAACAATTGTACAACCGGCAGAAGATTTAAAAAGTTAAGAAACTTATCTTTATTACATTTGCATATACGTGATAAAGTCACGCTTCAGCGATTGTATTGTTGTAACAAATAGTTAAACTTTCTTAAAAAAGAACAGACGATAAAAATATAAAAATAATATAACAATTTCCACTTAAAACCTTCTGAAGTCGGTGCTAAGAAATGTGATACATAAACGAATGATAGCCCTAACTTAGAAAAAACTTTTTTTTTGCGCCCGAAGCAAATATGGGCAACCCACCGGAAAGCGGGGGAGGGAGATTGAAAATGCTCATAGCATACCACGCAGCCGGCTGCGTGGTTATGTGGTGACTTTTACCCACTAAACTCAACCTTTTAGGAATTGGCTTAACGATCTAACTAGAGACCTCTAAGCCGTATACGAACGCGACCCTCCTTGGCAGAAAGGAGGGCGCAGGAGAAAAAACTTATGTAAAAAACTATTATATCCTTTTTAGTTCCTTACATTCAGATTTCGTTTTCTAACAAAAGTTTACTCTTTTTCACCGACTTCAAAAAAGAAGGAGGTTCTCAATTCGACATAACATACATATAAACATAAACACTCACGCCTGTCACCCAGAGGGGTAGGCAGAGACTACAGACTTCCATTTGGCACGATCCTGACACACCTCTCTCGCCTCCTTCACATCCATACACCTACGCATTCATGCTCGTCGGTTAAGGGCACTCCTAATTTGTCCCCAATAAATCGCCAATTTGGTCGATAAATTTTCGCCTAGGCCCTTTCCGACTCTGCCATTCATTTCTGCAACATAAATTTTCTTTGTCACTCTTTCCTCATTCATTCTTTCCACATTACCAAACCACCGAAGCATTCCTTTCTTAATCCTGGTCACAACATCATCTTGCAAACCACACTCTCCTCTTGTTAAACAATTTCTTACCCTGTCATTCAGATTCAGCCCTAACATATTCCTTAACGACCGCATTTCTACTGCGTTCATTCTACTCTCGTTTTTCTTCTGCCACACCCAACTTTCACTACCATACGTTAAAGTAGGGACCAACACAGCATAGTGAAACGCCATACGTGCTTTTTTCGACACATTTTGACTCTTCACAATAGAGTGCAGGGCCCCATTTACTCTATTTTCCGTATTCACTCGTCGTTTTATATCATTATCATATCTCCCATCCCTGCTAAATACGTAGCTCAAATATACAAACTCATCTACTTGGACGATCAACTCCCCTTCTATTCTTATTTCACAAATCGTTTTACTTTCTTCTCTTTCAAAAACCATCACCTTCGTCTTACTTGCGTTTACTTTCATACCTTTTACCTCTTTTAAATTACCTCTTTTAATGATCTGTTCATTAATGTAACTATCATTTGCAACTCGGCCGCCGAAGACGCAAGAATAACTTGATCATCGGCGTACAAAAGGCGTTTGACGGTTAACTCACCCATTCTTAATCCGCATTCTTCAACTTTCAAATTTTGCAAACAACTGTCCATAAATAGGTTGAAAATCCACTGGGAAGCCACACAGCCCTGTTTGACACCTTTATGGATGTCAAACCAGTCCGAGTAGACCCCAATAAAGAGACTCAAATGCCTGTATCAAGCCAGCGCTCAACCCAAATGAGTTCATTGTTTGCCATAGCACATCCCTATCAACTCTGTCATAGGCCCTCTCCAAGTCCATGAACGCACAAAAACCTTTTGGTTTTTGGCCAAAAATTCTTCGTGATCATGTACATGGAAAAAACTTGATCTGTACATCCCATTCCCTTTCTAAATCCCGCTTGCACATCCCAAATTTTTCCATCAGTTTCTTTCATGACCCTTTCAATCAGTACCTTAGCATACAGTTTTCTCACAATGCTAAGAAGACTGATGCCACGGTAGTTTTTACAGTCCTGCTGCGACCCTTTTCCCTTATATACCGGGACTATCACGGCTTTGCACCAGTCTACGGGTACCCGCTTCAGTTCCCAGCATAAATTAAACAAGGTGTGCAGCAGGCCCGCTTCCACTTCCTCTCCAGCCCTTAGCATTTCAAGTGAAACTCTATCATATCCGGCAGCCTTACCTTTGCTTTCATGCTTTTCATTGCTTTAATTATTTCATCTATACTTATCTCGCTACTTCTTTCCTCTTCTTTCGGAGTTTCTACTTCATTTAATTCATACGTTGTCTCCTCACTCATAAACACGCTTTTAAAATATTCCTTCCATCTCTTTAAAATCAAAACTTCATCATTCAGAATATAGCCATTCTCGTTTCTTATAGCATTCATCATAGGTTGATTTGAATATCCCCTGGTAGTTCTTACAAATTTCCAGAACATTTTAATATTTGCCTGGAAGTTATCCGATATTCTTCTATCATTCTTATCCGTTCTTTTTTTGCTTTTTTCTTTCAACTACTTCTTTTACTCACTTATTTTGATGTCTAAAGTCTGCCTTTTTTCTTTCAATATCATCATTCGTACCGCTAGAATTACCAGCCTTTGTTGCTAGTAAATCTAGCCATGCTCTCTTCTTTGCTTCAACTTCCATACGTATCTCATCATCCCACCGTAACGTATTATTTTTCCTTTCATTCTTTCTCTTACTAACACCACATACTTCGGTAGCTGCATCCACTAAACCTTTCTTTACATTTTGCCATACATTCTCCAAGTCTAACTCCTTCATACATAATTCATCCAAACCACTTATATTTTCTTTCAGTCTACATTTGAACTTGTTTTTCTCACCTTCATCTTGTAAGTTGTCTGTTCTAATACGCTGTAACGCAGTGATAGACACAGATGATCGATGGCGTCAACGCCTGAACAGACCATTAATTCGGCATAAAACCAAATAATGATCCGTCCCTACGTTAGAACCCCCGGTAAACCCTTGTGTCTACCACTGCGCCCCTCAATCTTTCATTCACATTTATGAAATCTATGATGCTTCTCTCGTCACCTCTTTCCCAAGTATACATGTGAATCCACTTGTGGCGAAAGCAAGTGTTCGTCCCAAAAAGATTCTTTTCCATACATACGGTGAGGAGACTTTCACCATTCTCATTTATACTTTCATCACCAAACGTTCCCAATATCCTTTCATAACCAAGCCCCCTAACCCCAACCCTTCCATTAAAATCTCCTAGCATAATAATATTTTCATTTCCCTTACACTTCATTAACACCATCCTTACCATTTCCCAAAACTGCTCTCGGATATAAGTGGGCTTAGACATATCTGGGGCGTAGACTCCTAACACAAACAACTTCTTTATGCCCACTTTCATTCGTATCTATAGTAGTCTTGGGCTTACACATTCATACTCTTTCACACATTGGTCCATTCTTTCTGAAAGGATGATACCTACTCCCTGGCATGCCAGCTCGATCTCGTCTACACCAGACCGGTATGCGGTATACATGCCATGTTCAGCGACATCCTTCCCCTTCCTTTTCGTCTCATTCACACATAATACATCTATTCCTCTATCATACATCATATCGCATACTTCATCCATTTTATCATTCATTGCCCCACACACATTCAACGTAGCCAGACGGGCCTTTGCAATCCAATTTTCGCCTCTCTGGGAGACAGAACTCTCAATTCGACTGTGTCTTATAATGTGTATTACCTTAGAACTGTTTCTAGATGAACCAATTTAGACGATTTTTTTTAATTTGAAAGCGGATGCTTTCTATTTTGTCCCATATAAATTTGACCAAGAGCTGAAATGTACTTTTTGAGTTATCCATGAAAATGCGTGTTTAATTGACTTCGAGTACATTGATGATGTTTTAATTTTTTTTATGTTGAACTCAGTTGTAGTGTAAATTTTAACACTTTTTATTCTTCTAAATGGTAAAAAAAATCTCACAAACTCAAAATAACTAGAAATTATTCTAAATTGTTGTAAAAATATAAACAAATAAAAGACGAAACTTTTAGTCACTTAGGGTGAGATTTTTTCTACAGGTGTGAAATCGTTGCTCAGAATTTATATCGGACAGTACTTAAATTCTTTAGTCTTTTTATAAAATATAGTCATTAAAATCAGTTCACAGTTGACAATGATATCGCGTAACATACATACTATTAAGAATACAGTCAAATGCAGAACTTCCTTTTTAAAGATGGTTAAAAATCTTTATCAAATAGTGTTTAGTTATTAAGTTTTGAAGCATATATTTCGCTTTGCTCTCAACGAAGCACTTGGACAGCAGCTTTCATAGTTTTGGAAGCACCTTGTCTAATGCTTTGACCTAATATTCAATTTCGATACCGAACATTGAGGCCAGTGAGCAATTAGACAGCTACATCTGGCAGTAGGAAGTTCGCTATAAATTTGAAATGAGATTTATGTTCAAACACAAATAGTAGTTCCATATTTTTTTATATATTTGTCAGTTTCAAAAAGAAAACGTTACCCCTGTTATAAGTAGAAATTAGACATTATAGTCTGTGGTCGTACAATATTTGTCTGTGTCACATTTGAAACACTCTTTACGTGGTAGAGCCATCCTGCAGCTATATTTTGATTGTAGTACGAAAGGTTCGGCTCAACCGGGGTAAAACCACACTCTCAAAGAATATCAGCGTAAAATAGCAACTTAATGTGTGCGTCGTTGCACAATGGCGAATACTATAAAATGTGTCGCCTGTAATATTGTGATCGATGAACTACTAGCTTATGTTCATAATAAATTATCTGTTATTGACGAGGAATCATTGAAACGAATATGTGTTAGTGCGTTTACTAGCAGTGAAATAAGCAAATCGAAAACGTTATTATTTGAATCGCTACCCACGGATCAGCGTAAAATTACAAGAAAAAGGAAAGGAAAAGAAGAAAGAGACTTGGATGACATCATTTGCGTGCTTAAAAGTGTAGATCCAGAAAAAATTCCAATTTTTGTGGCTAGGGAACTCGAGAAATTACCCCCTATTTTATTTGACCATCTCGATTGCACGAAACTATTGAAAGATTTGACACGACTTAATGCGGAGATCGAAGAGGTTAAAAACACCTACGCTACTGTAAAACAAATTGAAGATTTGCGATCTTACGTACATAACTTAAAGTACGAATCGCTACCACCGCCATTAACTCCTGCCAAGTATGTAAACATGAGAAGCGGTGGTGCTTGGAATGTCGATAGCGGCCCTATTGGGTTAACTTTGAGCCATAATAACACATCGGACGGAGACGACTTACAACAGTTTCGTAATAGTGTGCAAAGCAACTGTGAAAACGATGTAATAAATTGTAATGATGACGTCATAGTATGCACGACATTATCTCCTGAGATGGGCAATAAGCATGCATCGAGTACGGCGGTGGTGCCTGCACCAGGCAAGGTGGAGCGAGTGGCGGTGGCGAGCAGCTGTGAGTGCAGAGAGGAGGTTCGAGTTTCACCGTTACCTCCAAGTGCTGGCCCAAGTACGTCTACACAAATATTATCTGCGCCCGTATCTAACCTGAGGCAGAAAGGTCAAGAGACGTCGAATATTCAATCCTGTCATGAAAACAAAGTGATTAATGACTGGCAAATGGTAAATAAGCGTAAGACTAAGCCGAGATATAGGTATTTGGGCGAAAAAGGAAAAGCAGAAGCGTCTGTTTCATCGTTTAAAGCCGCTGATAAGAACATGCCTATTTTCATAACCAATGTACACCTTGATACCGTGGAGTCTGACATTGTTGATTACATAAGGGCGAAAACACAAGTAAGAGTGACATTGGAGAAAATAAATATGAAGAAAGCAATAAATCATAAAGCCTATAAATTCCTGGTGCCGGAGTCGAAAGTTTCTATATTTTTAGATGAGAAAATATGGCCGGAGGGGATAATATTTAGGCGATTTGTGCATTTTAAAAATAGACGAGCTGACACAGTGAAGTCAGCAGGCGGCCCTTTGACCTCTAGGAATGGATAGTACGACCTACAAGTTTGCTACTTATAATTGTAAAAACGTCAAGAGGGCGGTCAGCGATGTCTGTCAATTATGTGATGAGTGCGTGGTGATAGCGCTGCAGGAGACGTGGCTGCTGCCAGATGAACTGGCATTTTTAAGTAGCATAGATAGCAGATTCAGCAGCACCGGGACGTCGGCTGTGGATACGGCAGCAGGGTTATTACGCGGAAGACCGTACGGAGGGACAGCGCTGCTGTGGAATACCACTGTGTTTCCTAGTGTTACGGTAATAAGTTGCGATAATCCGAGAGTGAGTGCTATACGTGTCGTCACGACAGTGAGTCCGTTTATTGTGGTGTCTGTGTACATGCCGGTCAATAAATTAGTCAACCTGCCTGTATTCACGGACTGCTTGGGAACTGTAAGTGCTATCAGTAATGAATATAGTAACGAACCTATTTACGTGTTAGGGGATTTTAACGCTCATCCGAATGAATTATTTTTTAAGGAACTAAAAAGTATATGTAATGAGTTTGTATGGGTACCTGTAGATATAAAAATGTTGGGATTGACTTCTGATACTTTTACCTACATAGATCCAGCTAGTGGGTCAAAGCGTTGGTTGGATCATTGTGTGTTGTCGCAATCAGCGGAGTCCTCTGTGGGCAGTGTGTATGTCAAGTATGACATACTATGGTCGGATCATTTTCCTGTTATTTGTGAATGTAATTTGGGATGCCTGACTCCTATTAAAATTACTCCTATTAATACTGTTAATAAATTGGTTTGGGGGGAAAGAACATCAGACCAAATTTCTTTTTATAGAACTGAATGTCATAAACGTCTTAGGTTGATAGATTTTCCGTCTGAATTTGTAAAATGTGCGGATAAATATTGCAATGACCCAAAACACCTAGTTATCGTCGATAAATTGTACTCTGACATCGTGCTCGCCTTATCACAAGCCGCCGCGGAGGGCCGGGGGGGGCGAGCGGAAGCAGAGTAAGCTGGATTGCCGCGCTAAATATATTGCTGGCTGGAATAAACATGTCAGTGACAGTCACGGGAGGGCCAGGGCGAGTCTTCAGGAGTGGTTGCTGTGTGGGCGTCCTACCACAGGAGATGTATACAAAAAGATGTATGAATGTAAGAAAATATTTAAATCACGTCTTAGGTGGTGTCAAAACCACCAAGACCAGATAAAAATGGACATACTTGCCTCCAAACATTGCAAAAAGGACTTCACAGGTTTCTGGAAAAATACTAACCATCTGAGGAGTCGGCCTGGTTTTCCTGTGACTGTGGATGGAACAAATGACCTCAAGGGTATAGCTGATAAATTTAAAAACAATTTTATTGTAAAATCACCTCTGGGACCGTCAATATCACAGGCTACAGGAGGGGTGAGCGGGGAGTATCTAAATACCCGAATAAAAACTAAAGATGTGTTGAAAGCAATACAATCTATCTCAAAGGGTAAATCCCCCGGGCATGATGGGTTGAGTGTGGAACATGTACAACACGCTGGGCCTCATATATCTAGGGTGTTGTCCATGTTGTACAATCTTTGCATATCTCACTCTTACCTGCCCGCGGATATGATGAAAACTGTTGTGGTACCAGTGGTGAAAAATAGGGCGGGAGATTTGTCAGACATATCTAATTATAGACCTATATCCCTGGCAACTATAATAGCAAAAGTGTTTGACAGCATTCTCAATACACATTTAAATCAACACATACAGTTAAAGGACAGTCAGTTTGGGTTTCGTTCGGGGCTGTCCACTGAATCTGCTATATTGTGTTTGAAGAGTGCTGTCAAATACTACACTACAAGAAAAACACCTGTTTACGCTTGTTTCCTTGACCTTTCGAAGGCATTCGACCTTGTGTCTTATGACATACTATGGAGGAAGATGAAGGAAGCCCATATACCGGATGAACTAGTACACATTTTCAAGTTTTGGTACGGGAACCAAAGTAACAGCGTGAAGTGGGCGGGCACTATGTCAGACCAATACAGGCTGGAGTGTGGTGTGAGGCAGGGTGGGTTGAGCTCTCCTTCTTTATTCAACCTGTACGTTAATGAACTGATTGAGGCGCTCAGCAAGCAACATGTCGGTTGTCATATAGATGGCGTTTGTTTCAATAACATTAGCTACGCGGACGACATGGTTCTGCTGAGCGCCTCGGTCTGTGGACTCAGAAAGCTTCTGAGAACGTGTGAGGATTATGCAGCTGGTCAGGGGCTGATCTATAATTGTAAAAAGAGCCAGTGTATGGTCTTTCAGAGTGGTTCTAATAAGGTGACGGAGATGCCTTCTATTCTACTTAATGGAATACCGTTAAAGAGAGTATATGAGTTTAAATACTTAGGCCATATTGTCACCCCCACACTGAGAGACGATGCTGACATTGAGCGGGAGCGGAGGGCGCTGTCGGTCAGAGCGAACATGGTGGTCCGGAGGTTTGCACGGTGTTCGGAGGGAGTGAAAGTAACTCTTTTCAAAGCTTATTGCACTTCCTTTTACAGCTGCAGCCTGTGGACTGACTATGCGCAAATATCGTACGGTGCCCTACGCGTCCAGTTTAATAACGCGTTCAGGATGTTGGTGGGGCTCCCCCGGTACTGTAGCGCATCGACGATGTTCGCGTGTGCACGTGTGGACTGTTTTCACACTATAATGCGCAAGCGAGCAGCGTCACTGGTGCGGCGAGTGCGGGGGAGCCACAACAGCATGCTGACCGCGATAGCAAGTAGACTAGATTGCCCCTACATCAACCATTGTTGTGGCCTACACATTGTGCACAGTAGGAATTAATATGACATGTGAAGGGAAGATTAGGTATTTATTGTGAGTGTTTATTGTTTTTTAATTACTTTAGCATTGATTTATGATATATTGATTGAGATTTTAATTTGATTATTTTAAATTTTATTTTGATTTCAATTTAATTTAATGAACCTAATGTAATGTAATTTTTGTAATGTGACTGGTGATATAATTATACCCATATGAGTCTGTGTCACTTGATGAATAAATGATTTATTATTATTATTATTAATGCTGCTGTGTTTCGTACGGTGAGTGTAGTAAACCGAAACATCTCAGTCCTCAGGGGTGGCAACGAACCTGCATTTTGATTCTTAATTGAAGATAAATGTAGATGTCTTTGGTCCACAGCATCTTCTTACCATCAGTTGGACTGTGTGTTCATTTGTCACCCTTATTCTTTTAAAAAAAACTGGGGTTAATTAATAAATGTCTTCCGTCTGTTTGTGTCGTATGGTCTCATTACACATTTAATCCTCTATATTTTTATAATCACCCGCACATAATCGAACATTGTGTCAGAAGTTAAAATATTATCTAATAAGTAAATTAATAAATACATTTTAATAAGTCTAGAAAAGGTTTATATTGAAAATAAAATTGATACGAGTCTCAACATGGCTCAGAAGCAAAAATACCAATTACGTTGACAAATTTGTATAGAACTATTACAAATAATTGGAGGAAATAATTATTCGCAGGTTTTTATCGCACGACGCGGTCGCTCGCCACTTTAGTGGGGAGCGACCGCGTATAAATAGCAACTGTTTTGGCTCGCCACTCGACAGTGAGTTCCGTTTGCGCGCCGCCCCCGAGCGGTCGTGCACACAGTTCTTTCGCGCCTCCGACCCTTCGGTAGCGCAACCGCTTGCCCGCGCGCCTCGCTCTCCCCGGCTAACACCGGCCGAGCAGACGCCGTTGGTGAGTCACTTTGTTATTCGCATCGTTCTTGCCCCCTTGCTCCGGTGGGGAGGCTTGAGCGCGCTTCGCTTTGTTTTGTTTTATTTTTTTAATTTTTCTGTTATTTTTTTGTTATACTGTTACATGTTGTATATACTGTTCTTAGAAGATCGTCTCTTGCTCTTCTCAGAGCGAGCCCTTGTTCTTTTCAGAACATAGGGACCCCAGATTCTGGGAATAGAACGTCAGTCCTCCCCATCTGTCCCCAAGGCCCTGTTCTTCTCAGAACAGGGACCTCTAGTTTTCATAGAATAAAACGTCACTCCCCCCTGTCCGATCAACATGTCTTCCATAGAATAAGCTCCTCATGAGCCAGGTTGCGGCTTTTCCATCGATCCTACAAAATCCAAGCCGCAGGAATACCCACAACCGCCCAAATTGACGAGACCCTTCTCGACAAAGCTTTCCCCCCGCTGCCCCTAAGGCATGTGTCCCCCCGCCTGCCGTCGCGGCTTTCCTCGCGACCCAAGAGGCTGCCCCGCAGTCCGACTCGCCCGCGTCCCCCGACTCCGATATGGAGCACTCGTACACCACGTCCGTTACCTCCTCCTCCCGGAAGAGGACCGCCCTCAGCTCCACCGGCTCCTCGGATTCATCTGCCGACTACGAAGGAACCATAACCGACTCAGCCCAATTCACGCTAGTGAAATCAAAGCGCGGCCCGAAACGCTCTGCTACTTGTCGCACTCCCCCCGCCTCAGCGGCCGCCGCCGCCGCCGCCCGCACACCCTCCGCCGCTGCCTCTACCTCCGCAGCTCTCATCGTTGCCCCTACTTCCGCAGCCCCAAAAGCTGCCGCCTCATCGAAAGACTACCGCCAAGCCAGCAACTCGCTGCGCTCCCGAACTGCCTAAAAACCAAGTCCCGCCCCCTGTCTTTCTCAGAGACAAGGCTAAATTCACTCAGTTGTCCAAAACCCTCTACGACTAGAGTTTCAAATATGACCAAGCCACCAAAGTCGGCGAGGCAATCAAAATTGTGCCGGCTTCTATAGAAGACTTCCGTAACATAACCCGCCTATTCACGGCCGAGCGTGTGTCCTACTACACATACGCCCTCGCCGAAGAAAGGGTCGGAGTTCCCTATGAACTCGCAAACGAGGACATTCTGGAAGACCTTAAGTCCCAGGGCTTCCCCATTGAAGGTGTGCACAAAATGCACAGCAGCAGGGGCGAAAGATTTAACCTCGCCCTCCTCGTTCTCACCAATGTGCCGGAGGCGAAGGCCATCTTCCGCGAGGTACGCACTGTGTACGGCCTGTCGCGTGTTAAGGTCGAAGCCCCTCACCGGCGCGGTTACCCAGCGCAGTGCCACCGCTGCCAACTCTATGGACACGCGGCAGCCAACTGCTCAGCTCCACCCAGGTTCATTAAGTGCCTAGAACCCCATCACTCGAAAGAGTGCCCACGGCCCAAAAACGCCGAATCCCCACCCTCATGTGTCCTCTGCGGACAAACAGGCCATACGGCCAATTTTAGAGGTTGCCCTCGCGCCCCTCGCCCACCTCCGAGCCGCAAAGCTCCACCACAGGTCAATGACCGAACCTTCCCGGCTCTTCTAAGCTGCAAGTCCAGCCAGGGCCAGCCCCTACCTCAGCCCCCTCAGGGCTCATCTCAGCCCACACAGGGCATCTACCGGCCCCCCACAGGGCCCTCCTCGGCCCCTTATGAGCCTTCCGCTCTGTCAGCCAGCGCCGCTTCCAATAAACCCCTGGTTCCAAAAGGAATCAAATATCCCGCGGCCCTCCGCCGACCCAAAAAAACAGACAGACTCTGTAGTAGAATCTCTAAACCTAGTGTATAACACTCTCAATAGGATCAACTTAGATGAAATCCTTATCCTTGCGGGTAAACTGCGCACAGTTCAGTCCCCTCAGGACCGTCTCCTTGCTCTTACTGAGCACATCAACCTTCTAAGGTCGTTGTAATTAAACTATGCCGGAGCCCTCGCTCCCGCAATATCTCACGGTCGTATCAAACCAAAGGGTTTGTCGCTTGTGTCATTCAATATCCGCGGTCTGCGAAATAACCTCCCAGAGCTTAGGCTTTTTCTTCGAGATCGCGAAGCCGACCTCTTCCTCCTTCAGGAGACCCATCTCAGCCCCAAGGTCTCTAAGGGCCTCTCTATTAAAAATTATTCACTTCTACGTAACGACAGACCCGACCGCAAAGGCGGCGGTACTGCCATCTATCACAAAAAGTCCCTTCATTGCTCACACATATCTACTCCGACGCTTACCAGTATGGAAGCCACTATCACTAGATTAGCTATGACTGGACACCAGTCAATCATTATAGCCTCTTGCTATATCCCTAGCGGAACCCTCCCCGTCAAGAGAGATTTCGAAGCCATCCTTGCTTTAGGCGACTCAGTCATTATGTTTGGAGACTGTAACTCCAAGCAAGCTGAATGGACCTGCCGCACCAGTAGTGGCAGGGTGCTGCTCAATATCACTCAGTCTCTCGACCTGACTGTCTACAGCCCCCCTCGCTGCCACCCACTATCCCGACATTGTTACCTACGCTCCTGACGTGCTAGATTTTGCTCTAGTTAAAGGAGTCTCCCTTAACCTTAGAGCAATCGAGTCTCTCGACGACCTAGAATCCGACCACCGTCCTGTATCCCTCCTTCTTGGCCATCAGCCATCTCCAACTCCCACTTCCAAAAGCTACACCAACTGGAAGGGCTTCAAGAAGTCTCCAGCCTCGGCTATAGACTCTCCGGACCCTCCCATAACCCTTTCTTCCGACGCCCTCGACAGTACGGGGAAAATAGACACCGCGGTCGAAAATCTCACCTCACTTATAACATCCTCTCTTAAAGAGAGTGAAAAAGTTGTCTCGGTTGCTAAAACTAGTCTTCCCCTAGATATTAGCAACCTGTTAAAAGCCAAAAAAGCTGCCCTCCGTAGAGCTGCACGCTATCCCACTCCCGAATATAGACTCGCGGCCCACCGCCTTCAACGCAAACTCCGTTACCGCCTCCAAGACTACAGAGACCACGAAAGGGGCAACCTCATGGAGAAAATCTCTCCCTCCCACACAGCGTACTACCAGATGGCGAGAGCCCTCCGGATAGACGCTTTAACGCATACTCCCCCTCTGTCTCGTCCTGACGGCTCCATTGCCTTCGAGGACGAAGAAAAGGCTGAGTGCTTCGCTGACAGCGTCGCCGCTCAATGCTCTCCTAGCTCACAACCCACTGACCCCTTGCACATCCAACTAGTGGAGGACGAGGTCCGACGCAGGAACTCGCCCCCTACCGCCTCTGACCCTATCACTGTGTCCAAAGATGAGATTTCATCCACCATCAAAGGACTTAAGCCCAAAAAAGCACCGGGTGCGGATGGTATCTCCAACCAAGCCCTCAAACACTTCCCCGGAGCATGTAATCGCCTTACTGGCCATTATCTTTAACGCCTGCTTCGAATTCAGTTACTTTCCCACCTCTTGGAAAGAGGCAACTGTCATTGGCATTCCCAAGCCAGTCAAACCTCTCCACCTCCCCCTCCAATCACCGTCCCATCAGCCTCCTCAAGGCCATGGGCAAACTTTTCGAACGAGTCATTCTCGTGCGCTTGAGGCGCCATTTGTTTCCCACAGACGGCGACCCTCTTGTCATCCAACAATTCGGGTTTCGAGCCAAACACTCGTGCCCCCAGCAAGTTCACCGCATAGTGGAATACATCCTCAGCGCTTTTTACCCTCGCCGTCAAAAAACCATCGCGGTCTTCTTTGATATTGCCAAGGCATTCGACAGAGTCTGGCACGAGGGCCTTATCTACAAACTGTACGACTTAGGCCTCCCGGACCGTCTCGTTCGGCTTGTAGCCTCCTATCTGAAGGATTGTACCTTTCGTTTTAGACACGAAGGCACGCTATCCTCTACCCGTCAAATAAAAGCCGGTGTCCCTTAAGGCTCTGTGCTTGCACCCCTCCTATACATACTATTCACCAACGACATCCCTATCCCGTCGAATGGTGTCAAACCAGCCCTCTTTGCAGATGACACAGCCCTTTACTTCAAAGGCAACTCACTATCACAGATTCGGAACAAGACCCAAAAGTCAGTAAGCGACTAAGGAGCTTGGTTCCAAAAATGGCGTAACGACGTAAACCCGGAGAAAAGCTCCGCCGTTTGCTTCGAATATAAACGACGTCGTCTCACCACCACTCCGCCAATCAGGATGTTAGGAACCCCTGTCCCATGGCAAACTAAAGCCAAATACCTAGGCGTCACCCTTGATGCAAGGCTCACTTTCGAGCCCCATATCAAGAAGGTTACTCGCACCGCACGTTTTTACATGGGTAGGCTCAACAGCATGTTGGGCAGACACAGTAAAATGTCCCTCCGCAACAAGCGAACCCTATATAAGGTCTGCGTACGACCTGTCATGACCTACGCGGCCCCCATTTTCGCACATGCTAAGCCCAAAGCTATAAAATGAACTTCAAATAGTTCAAAATCTATTCTGTCGTAGGGCCACTAACTCGCCCTATTATGTCCGTAATGCCGACCTACATCGAGACTTAGAGCTCCCAACAATCCAGCAGTTCCTTAAATCACTCTCTGAGAGATTTTTCAAAGCCTCAGAGTCCCACCCAAATCATCTCATTCGTGAGACAGCTGCCTATGCAGCCCCTATCCACACTCGCTATAGTGTGCGCAGACCGAGAAACTCTCTCTCGGACCCCCCAACAAGCTTTCGGCTGATCTGAACTGCCTCCTGGCGGCTCAGGCCGAGCCTACATAACATATGCCTTAGTAAGGCACTCTTCTAAGCGGCTTTTCGCCGCTTCCGTATCGCGGTATAGGGTCGCGTTCGTATACGGCTTAGAGATCTCTAGACAGATCGTTAATCCAATTCCTAAAAGGCGGTGTTTAGTGGGTAAAAGTCTCCACATAACCACGCAGCCGGCTGCGTGGTATGCTATGAGCATTCACCGCCTCCCTCCCCCGCTTTCCGGAGGGTTGCCCATATTTGCTTCGGGCGCAAAAAAAAAAAAAAAAGCTCGCCACTCACTTAGCGGTCAGCTGCCGTAGAGTCTATATCTCCTGAAGATGCCTCGTGTAGAGGCGAAACACGTGTCGTATTATCTTCGATGGTGTGTCTTTCCTAAAATAGTGGTGTTGGGAGTAGTGGTACTGGGATTAGTGGTGACGAGATTAGTGCACGCAATTGAGGGAGGGCAGGAGGTGCTTTTCAAACTAGGTAAGACACATCGTTTTGTTATATTGAGCGGATGGTTGCAAAGTACTTATATAATATCTTTATTATAATGGATTTCTGCAAAGTAACGCCTGATTCTACTAATTAAATTAAAAAAGCTTAATCCCAAAGAATTTTAGAGGACCTCTAAAAAAATTAGTTAGTTGTAGCCAGGTCCATTCTCCACTCCATTATATTAAGGTGAATCACATAGAGCGTATCCAGAAGCGTTATTTTGTGGCAACTTTTGTACCAAACCTACAAAATAAAGGATGTACCCTCATACGAAGACCGACTGACGTATTTTATTTTAAGCAGCATGCAAAGGTTTTTACTGGATTTCATGTTGCTACACAAAATCGTCAACGGAAACGTAGACTGTCCATATCTACTAAGTTTAATAAATTTCAATGTACCATTAAAACTAGTGCGTGTCAGTCGAAACGTTCCCTTTTCAGTTGAAGGCAAGGCAAAACTTATTTGGATCAACACGCCGCCATAAGCAAGTTACAGATGCAATATAAGCAGCTCTGCAAGACGTGTAACTCCGATATCTTTGCTGATAAGCCTCAAAAATTCAAGCGAAAAATTTTGCAGTCCTTCACTGTTAGCTAAAATGTGGGTCTAGTTTTAAGTTTGTAATTGTAAGTTTGAAGAAACACATTTGTTGTCCACATTGCATGCTGTAGCAACCTTTAATTAAGGCGACACTTAGATATTATAAAATTTCTTGTTATTTCTAGTCATTTAAAACATTAAAGTTTGATGTCACATTAAAGTCATCAAAAACATTAAAGTCTGATTTCAAACCATTAGTTTAACCGTATTCGAATTATCGTGATGAGATACATAATATCGAAGATTTAATATTTAAGGGTAATAGTCTTGGAATACCATCATAAGTACGAACAGACATATTAATAATAATTCGTAGTGGTCACTATGAGATTGAAAAATCTAATAAATTTGCTCATTGAATTATATTTTGGCCTTTAATGTCATATGATATTCAGAATATTGTAGAATTTTGTACTATTTCTCAATCACTAGAACGGCGCTACCTCCAAACTACTAATGTCTCACAAAATTGCTCGCTTTACATGAGAAAAAGCGGGAATGGACTTTAATGACTTATAAAAATCAAAATTTCGTTGTGATTTAAGATTATTATTCTAGTTATACTGAGATTGCATTATTTTAACTATATTGACAATGAATACTCTAACTGCAAAATTACTCATAAAAAATGTTCTTAAGCCAATATTAAATCGACATAGAATTCTGGTTGAACTTATTGAGACAATGGACCACCCTTTAATTCTAATGAATTTCAACAATTCTTAAAAGAATTGGATATTTATCACACTACATCTAGTCCATATTTACCACGTTCAGATGGCTTAGTAGAATCTCGTGTTAAAACTGTAATAAGAATTCTTACCAAGTGTGAACAGTCTAGAGATGATCCACATTTAGCTTTATTACAATATAGAACTACAACAAGAGGAAAACTTTCATCTCCAGCACAACTATTAATATCACGTTCACTAAGAACAAAGATGCCCACAGTTATACACCATTTAAAACCACAGGTTTTAAACCATTTCCAATATGTAAAAATAAAGGAAATTATAACAAAAAACGTATTATGACAGAAAAGCAAGGAACTTACCCGTTATAAAAATTGGATAAAGTTTATTTTAAAAAGAGTCCACACACAAAGAAGAAACCAGGAATAATCATTGAAAAGTGTTAGCAGCCAAGATCTTTTGTAATACAATCATCTGATGGAATTTACTGAAGAAACCAGCAACATATTTTAAAACATGTCATTAAACAACTAATTCCTACTATATTAAATAAATGTCAAGGTGAGAAAGAAATAATAATAAGGAGGATATTTTTGATCGATATTACCATTCCGTATGACGAGAACCTCGTGAAAGCCGAAACAGATAAACGAACAAAATATCTGGACCTGGCTCACGAGGTGACCGACATGTGGGGTGGTATGCCGACCGAAATTATTCCTGTAGTCGTCTCTGTGAATGGGCTAATCCCAGTCAGCCTCTCAGGTCATCTGAGGCGACTGGGACTCCGTGACGGACGGCTCCGGGCTCAAATGCAGAAGGCGGTGCTCCTCGATACCGCCCGCATCATCCGCCGGTTTCTAACACTCGGCCGTTTGGTCTCCCCTGCCGAGGGCTCCCATCTGGTTGGATCTTATTTATTTATGTAGTTTTTGTATTTATTTTATTTTATTGATATTTATGTACATTTATCTTTTCATTTTAATTTATAATTATATATTTATAGAACCCAACCAGGTGAGAAAATTATATAGATACCCCAAATAATAATAATAATAATTTCTTTATTCAGGAAAACTTTTAACAATATATATTTACCTCTTCCTTCTCGGATCCCGTACCGTTCGGTTGTGTGACAGTCTCTGTGTGAATTGCTAAATTAAAATACAAAAAATTTGATTTACAAAAAAAAATCTAACCGAGTACTAGGACAACATAAGAAGATAGCGGGTGTCACTGCGGAGGATCCACCCATTTTGTCAGGACGTGACCGTGCTACGGAGCTCCGCCCACCTCACGTGAGTGAGACCGCACTAATAACTCTGGAGGACAGCTAGCTGCGCCTGCGCGCGACTTATGGTTGGCCCCACCCAGCACGCGAGTGAGTAGAACAAACCTATTTAGACAACTTTCCGCTCCTGCGCCGGTACCCTGCTAACGCTCCGCCCACTATTGTTTACCGGAATCGACGAGTATAAGCCAACTCATATGCCACAGTATTTTTCTGAACCTTCTTTAAATCGAATTATAAATAATAGTGGAGAATTCCTAACGCTCGGTGATAATATCACTCAACGAAACAAACGGCCAAGGGAGGAAGTTTCTTCACCCACCCAGTTCTCTGTTTTTAAAGACGAGATAAAAGATTGAAATAATACTAGTTTTTACGGAATTTATCGCGTATATTTTAACTTTTTAAATACCCGACGTTTCGAACGCTTTACAGCACTCATGGTCACGGGCAGGACTGAGATGTTCAACGTCCATATGTCATAGTTAACCGCGGTTACCATTTGCGGTTTACGGATGTATGCTTGGGTTGGGAATTAATTTTATTTATTATAGGATCCCAAGCAGATGGTAGCACCCAGCCATCTTCTCTATTGAAATTAGGATGTTTCTTGATTTCAATAGCCTCGTGAATCATCCTTGGAAGGAATCGGTGTTTCTGAGGATCTGCGGTCTATCAAATCTGATGTAGTGATGGGGGCGATCCTGTACGTGTTCACAGACTGCAGACTTCCCGGAGCGTCGATTCTTCACATCAGCTATATGTTCTTTAACGCGGGTTTTTATTGATCTTTTAGTTTGTCCTATGTAGGAAAGACCACATTCACAATCAAGCTTGTACACTCCTGCATCTTGCAGAGGGACATTACACTTGACCGATGGTAAAAACTGACCAATCTTCTTCAGCGGCTTGAAGTATGTTTTGATGGAAGCGCGCTTCAAGATGTAGCCAATCTTGTCAGTGACTCCTCTAACATATGGCAGTACAGCAGGTACACGCTCGACTGTGGCCGGCTTCACTCGTTCACTGTGACGTAGGCGCGGGACTCGAAGCTTGTTGTCATGCAAAACTTGCTTGACATGGTGGAGCTCTGCAGCCAGGTGTTTACTGTCACAGATCCCTCGTGCTCTCTGAAACAAAGATTTACCCACGGTAGCTAACTGTGAAGGATGGTGGTGAGAATCACCGTTTAATAAAAATACAGATAGATATTTAAACGGCGGGGGCTCCAAGGGGGCACGTTTGTTTTTCTTGGCCCGGGATCTAAAAAAAGGCTCAAAAAGTCAAGTACTGTTGGACCTCTATGGGCAAAGTACTAGTCCGGAAAGATGACACGTCTAGAATAATTCACATTCAACAGGAAGCACAAGTGCAACAACTAATGCAAGAACAATGACTTACTATATGCACATTTTTCCTAGTATTAACTTTCTTACATAAATTGTTTAATTTGTTTAACTCTAACTGTATACCAAATATTTTTGAGAAAATGTTAAATACCTATCATACTACAATACACACACGTCAGTTTGTACTCAAACTGATACATACATACACACCTTTTTTCCACCATCACAACTACCAATTATTCACCACACACCTCACGATCACTTAAAAAACATATCAGAACGCAAACATAGCATTAAATTACTTATATACTTTCTCGCCACCAATTACCATTATCACGCAAGGGCACACCTATACTATACTGACTATAAATACACAACACTCTATAAATCAGTCATTTCTATACAACTTTACATTGGAAAACTTGGACAAACACACTTACACTTCACACGATCTAACCAACTATTATTAATACAACCTAACTACCGTGGTTGCAACCCTAAGAGTTCTAAGATAGTTTTGACACGCTAAATGAAACTGACCAAGTTAAACTCTCAAAATCATTCAACTGTAACATTCAGGACCTTAAAATAAAGACTAAAAATTCTACATATAATTTGACTATTTTAACACAAAACATTAGAAGTATATACAAAAATGTTGATGATTTGCAACTCACTCTGGCACAACTAAAATTTGAAATAGATGTTTTAATTCTTACGGAATGTTGGTTACACCCTAACAAAAACATACCTCAATTACAGAATTACATATCCTTTCAAACTAAAAATCACATTAACCGAAGTGATGGGGTAGTAGCATATACTAAAAATAAACTATTAGTAAAATTTAAAGAACTAAACCTCAAAAATGCTACCGGACTTGAATTGGTAATCTCAAACTATACCATGCTGGGTATTTACCGTTCCCCTTCATTTTTAAAAGCAGGGAATTTCATCATATCTCTCAGTAATCACCTTGAAAATATAAACCCTTGTAAAATATTTTGATTTTAAGTGACATTAACATTGATTTAATTATTTATCCAACTGAAACAAATCAAGAAAGATCCAAAAAGATTAAATTATTTAAATATGATATCTTTGCATGGAATTTTCTCGTCTCATAATTTACCTACGAGGGGGGGATGGCTGTCTTGACCACGTTTTATTGAGACTTGACAAAAAATACAACACAACCTTCACTGCGGTACTAAATACAACTACAACAGACCATTGCCCGGTTCTTTCAGCAATTGCAAATCAGAATCAAC
>CAJQZP010000668.1:0-21381 GCA_907164705.1 Parnassius apollo | reverse complement strand
CAGACCGCCATTTTTTCATTCGTGACTGTGAAGCAGGCCCGGTCAACTCTGTATGGACAGAATGAAATACCTACGGGGGCTGAATTTTATTATTGCCATTTGTCAGATAAATGTCTTGTTTCATAATTAGTAAGATTTTTGCTAAAGATAAATTACACTCAAAAATTTTGAATACAGAAATAATAATCAATAGGAAGATAACTATGCCTGTCGTATTTTTCTACATTATTATATTAGCATATCCTTGACAGTAAAAGAAAAATAAATGTTTTCTTTTTGTTTTGATTTTCAATGAGTAGAAAATTATATTTTTACTGGTAACACCAAATGCCTAAATGAGTATATATTTCTCTTTTCCCAGAATATGGCGTCACCGTATAAATTATTGTTGTTCATGATTGGTTGTTATGTTTGTTTTGCTTGTGTCTTTTACTAAGATTTTGCAAGTTTACGATGTTGAGTTGAGATTAATGTCCTTCATTTATATGATGTGCAATGTGTTAGTACAATGAATCGTAGTGAAATACGAAATAGTGACTCTTAAAAACTACGCTGCAATGGCGGATAAAGAAAATAGAAAAAGTGTTCTAAGTGCAACAGCATACCAACCATTGACAACGTTAAATTATTTAGGTTTCCGAAATTCGCAGTAAAGTATATTTTGCGGTACGTATACGATATACATATACACTATTTAATAAGTTCTAACCTTAAAGTAAATCTCTTGTCTAACTTCTATTGTTTTCTTTTTTACCATTTCAAAACAAATTATTGGTTTATAAACCATTAATTTGTTTTTAACCTACTTCTGATAATATTTGTATTTAATAATTATATCTTTTGTTTTCAGTTGTAAATTATGGGCGAAATATTATATTCCTTCCCAAGAGTAGTATACTACTTTAGCTTTACAAAGCTACATAATAAGCCCAGAATGCTGTGTGAAAAACATTTTCATGATGGTTAATTTAATAATGCAACCAAGAAAAAGCTCTTAAGCACTGCAGACCCGTGTGATGTAAGTAAAGTGTATAATGTATATGGTAATATGGTATGTATATAGTTTTCTTTAAGGATTACTCAGATATTTTATATGGGGATTACTTATTCAGGGAGTAGACTTTGATAGACTGTAAAGAAGATGATGATTATTCATATGACCATCATCTGGATCTTACATGGATGGACAGACCACATACAGTAGTTTGAATCCTGTTAATTCTTTCAACTAATTTATAATAATTGGATCGGACAAAGCATCCAAAGGATTGAAGTCTATAAATTTAGCACAAGCCTTTCCTTACATTATTAAATGCACTTTTATTATTACACACTGCATATTATTTTTAACAATCAAATTTTATTGTAAAACAACAACAAACCTAAGAAAGTTCCGGCATCACAATATATGAATAATTATATTTGATCCTAAACCTATCAAATTTAAAGGCACAACTTGTACAACGCAGTAGAAATACATGCATCAAATGGTTCTCAAACAGTAGATAAACACAAGATTTCTTTTCACATAGTTATTGTATTTACTATCTTATTTTGTTATATTAATTGTAATAGTGGGTGTATTATAGAGCAAGTTGGATGAACAAGATCCGTTCATTTATTTTGTATTGGTAGAAGGGTAATGTAGTGCCATGAGTAGGGACTGGTTTACTATGAAAGTAATGTCAATGAATATAATGTTAATTTAATTGTATATAATAATTTTATGATACTATGATACTATAATTTATTTCAGTTTTTATTTATTTCCAGACTAACAAAGTGTATTCCCATTTATTTTGTGGAATCACAAGCTGGTCCCTCGCAAATTATTGCTGCAAAAACACAAGCAGGATCTTCAAAAAGGACAACATTATATCCACTGAAGAACAACCACAAACATCAAAGCATAACACATAATGTTGAACCTGAAAAAGAAAGTATGTATCTCTATATGAAATTTTTTTAAAATGAAATAAGGAATATTTTTGTAATCTAATATTTAATATGTTTTATAATTTTGAATTAAAATTATTCTATTTATAAGCTGCATTCAATACTTAATATATTGCATATAATATAGAGACAAAATTTTTAGTGTCAATTCAGGGAAATAGATAGACAACCAAATATTATCAAAACACAATTATTATTTGTGAATGTTGCACTTTGCACTTGTGTGTAGGAGCTTATTTATTAATTAACTTGTTTTAGATTAAAATATTGATATTTTGGTTATTGTAGACAATCATTGTGCATATTATCAATTCATCCATGATTGTAAATCTTATTTCAATTCTTTATCATTGTTTACTTAAGTAATTGAAATGTTGTAATCATTATTGATTTTCTTTTCATGTTTAAACCCATCAAATGTCTTTATAGAAAGAACTAAGCTGCTGGAGAAATTGTTTCTTAAGTTGTGTATGTTTTTTATTTCAATTTGTATTTTTATTTTGAATAAATAAATAGAAATTTTGTAATTTTTGTTCTTTTATTTAGCGCTGGGATAGGGAAACCCAAAAAATACCTCAAATAAAAAAAACAAAAAAAGACCACATTCAAATTTTCCCGCCACACAAGAAGTGCAGGAGGCTGACGATAGATGGCGCTAGTGGTTATATATCTCATTTCTTAAATTTTGTATGAAGTTGTCGTTCTTCTCCGATAGGAGTAATAGTGTTCTGTGCTGTGAAGTTAACAAAAACGGTTTCATCTAGTGTATTCCATAGTGACATTTTCTGGTTAAAGGCGATTTGGATTGATCATATTTCGTAAGTACGAATTAACTTTAATACGAATACCGTCACATTTTGATAAGTGTCGTGTATTATGCTATATTATTTTCTAAAAATTGCTATGTTGGGACGACATACTGTCATTTTTATTTTAGTGTCGATGTTCGTGTTACGGAATTTTAACTATTTGTGTCGATTATTAATTCAGGATGTCATTATTCGTTTGTGTCATTCTCTCCGTTCAGCCAAACAGAGAGTTTGTATTTAATTGGAACAACCTACTGCCATTTTTTATGTAGTGTCGCTCTTCGTGTTACGGAATTTAAAGCATTTGAGTCAATTATTGATTCAGGATGTCATTATTCGTTTAGTGTCATTCTTCCCTTAAGCCAAACAGAGGGTTTGTATTCAATTGGAACAACATACTGACGTTTTTTTATTTAGTGTCACTCTTCGCGTTACAGAATTTGAAACATTTGAGTTGATGATTAATTCAGGATGTGATGGATGATTTTTTGTGTTCATTCTTCCTTTTAAGCCAAATAGCAAGCACGGAAAATAACATTGAAATCAACAAAGAATTTTGTTTAGAGTCATTATTAATTTGTATATTTTAATATTGGTATTTGGTTATTCATATAATTTAATGCTTCTAAAGTCAATTAATTAAATGATCTTCCTTTTAGTAATTTTGACCATTATTTGCTTGTTTTCAGACTTAAAAATGCCTTTACGAAATGCGAGAATAAACAAACTCAAGAATATTTCTAGAAGACTGCTTGAGGACACACAAGATGATAAAGAAGAATTCAAAAAAGTACGTGTCATGGTATCCAGAATGAACCTGTTCATTTAGAAAGCGCAAATACACCAACGACACACCAGACCCCCAAAAATCATTGTGAATCAACTCGCAATGAAGAAGATATAACCAAAATGCAAATGAAGATATTTCTAACCACAATCTTGGATTTAATATTGTGCCTTCCCAAGAAATCACACCTAAAGATCACCAGAAAGCTGAACAGGTTTCTTATTACCTTACCTAAAACAGTAGGACATTCTTACCTTATAATATCAAACTAAGAATACTATTCAGAATACATTACTTACCTTACCACCATTTGAAACAATAAGCGGTTAACTTAAAATAACTAAAAAAGCTTATTGTCTTTTCCTCGTTCTTCTCCTAGTCACCCAGCTAATAATATCACTGCATGAGTTATGAGATGCATTTCTTTTACTTATTGTGTTATTTAAAATAATTACTTATTTTAGGAGGAACCCCTTCATGTGGATGAAAACTTGCCTCCAAATGAACAACTTCATGCAGAAAGAAGAAATTCCAGGTCATCTACCTCCAGTCGTGCATCTCCACGTGATTTTTCACCTGCTTCAGACGATGACCCAAGTTACTTACCATTAAAACCATCCACTGCAAACCGTCGACGATCAGACTCTTCTTCTTCTTCAGATTCATCATCGAGCAATTCTTCGTCTAGTTCCTCTTCCTCGTCAAGTTCTTCGTCTTCGTCTAGTTCTTCTTTTGAATGTTTTTCGACGAGAAATCACCAGTGTCCATCGTTGGCGTCATTGGCTTCTGCCGCTGTAGACAAAATCTCTACAATCCAACCTACTACTATCAGAAATGTTGTAGAAGAAGGCAAGTCGAAAAAAATCAGGCGAATTAATAAAAAAAAGACAGCTCAGAATCGAAGAAATCGAGGACAATCATACGTATCTACATCATCAAAAATTGTTGCAGAAAGGGTGATGAGAGGACCCTGTAATGAAAAGTGTCGGCTTAAATGTCGTGATATTATTGCTGAAGATGACCGCAAAAGATTATTTGACTCGTTTTGGAATCTGGGCTCACTAACCCGTCAAAGAGATTATATAGCTAATAATTTAGTTAACGTATTTCCTAAGTATCAGTACAAAAGACTTAATAGCAGCAGAAAACCAAAGAATGCATTCCATTTCGAGAT
Source organism: Parnassius apollo (assembly GCA_907164705.1). Classification (NCBI taxonomy): domain Eukaryota; kingdom Metazoa; phylum Arthropoda; class Insecta; order Lepidoptera; family Papilionidae; genus Parnassius; species Parnassius apollo. The sequence continues at coordinate 16,655 of CAJQZP010000668.1, read as the reverse complement.
AAATGGTAAAAAAAAACAGTGTGTAAAATATTTTTTTAAAAATACTCTTGGAATTGGTGATCGACCTATTAGAACAGTGATAGACAAGAAGAACGAGCAAGGTATAGTAGACCCTGAACAAAGGGGCAAACACAGTAATAAAAAGACCATTCCTGAAGGTAATTTAATTGAAGTGCGACGTCACATCAATAGTATACCTCGTATAGAAAGTCACAATCTACGAAAACAAACTTCTAGAGAATTTATCGACGGAGGAAAGACGCTTGCTGATTTATACAAAGATTATAAAGCCGATTGCATTGAAAAAAAATATCGAATTTGTAAAAATACATATTTATAGAAAAGTTTTTAATACTGAGTTTAACATCAGTTTTTTTATACCCAAAAAAGATCAGTGTGATCTTTGCACAGCTTACAGGATTGCCGATGTAAAAGAAAATTTGGAAGATAAATATCAAGATCATTTAAAAGAAAAGGATGAAAGTAGAATAGAGAAGGAAAGTGATAAGAAAATGAGTAATTGCATTGTGTCTTGTTATGACTTGCAGGCAGTTATGACCTTGCCTAAAGGAGAAATATCAATCTTTTACTATAAAAGTAAATTAAATTGTTTAAATTTCACTATTTCTGAACTGGGAAAAGATCACATTGAATGTTTTTTTTGGACAGAAGTAGAAGGTCAAAGAGGTGTTAATGAAATTGGGACATGTGTGTTTAAATATTTAGAAAAAATGTCCTTATTACATCCAGATTTCGACTTTATTTTCTATTCTGATAATTGTTGTGGGCAACAAAAAAACCAATTCATGTTATCTCTTTATTTGTATGCAGTAAAAACTTTGCCAGTAAAATCTATAACCCACAAATTCTTAATCAAAGGTCACACACAAAATGAGGGTGATGCAGTGCATTCAACAATTGAGAGAGAAGTAAAAAAAATGTTAAGATCTGGCCCTATTTATGTTCCTGACCAGTACATTGCAGCAATAAAGAACGCACGAAAAAAAGGAAATGCATACAATGTTAATCTGATGAGCCATAGTGATTTTTACAATATTAAATGTTTATGTGAGAATATTTTTTCCGAGAATACGGGAGGAGAAAAAGTTAGGATAGGTGATATTAAAATCATTAAAATGGTGAAAGATTTAAATGAGTCCGCTACAGTCAAAATATTTTATAAGAAATCTTACTTAGAACAGAACTTTAAAGAGATTAGACTAGAAGCTAATAGGGTAGCTACTCGTAGGCAACATGCAGGTAGTAGGTACGAAGTTCCTAATGCCAACAATCTGTTGAAACCTCTTTATGCAGCTAAGCTTCCTTTGGCTGAAAGAAATAAAAACGACATCAAATCGTTGATTGATCAAAATCTCATTCCTAATTATTACGTTTCTTCTTATTTTGATAGAATCCTTTAAGAATAAGTTAGTAAATCTGATACGGTAATTTTCTTTATCTCAATTATTATTAAGTGCAATTTATAATAAGTAATTAAATATGATTGTGATATTACGTTATTTTAAGAGCTATTTGATTTAAAAAAGCCTTAATAAACAAAACAAGAGCCTTACTTTGAGTTTTTATCTTTAGGATGTCTAATATTGTGGATATACAATTTTTATAATTATTATCGTTTTTAACACCTGAGTGTATTGAGTCTGAAAATATCAATAAAAATGTGATTTATTTAGCTGTTGTCATCGCAAACTTAATGTTTGAGTAGTTTGTATTAAACTTTGCAATAAACTATATTTTCTAAATAAAAACTGTTTTTTCTTTGCGTAATGTATTTTTTTCTATTGTTATTATGTCGGTAAGTTGTCACGTAGTAGGAAATACTGAACGTTTTGATTAATATTGTTGCATGAATAAGTCAACTAGCGCCATCTAGTGTCAGGAACGAGAGCGAGGGGAGCATTGAGAAAATGACATCACAAATCGCTCAACTGACAGCGCCTAGTCGAAACTCGAACGCTCGGTACCTTCCGCGTGTTTACTTGAACATTCTGGATATTTCTTTGCTAATTCAAATATATAGGCGCTGCAAGATGCGATCGAGGCAGTGTTGATTTGGGCGAAACAAGCGAAGCTTCGGAGCGGAATAAAAGTGAATTAGTGTGTTTAAATTATTAGTGTTTTAACTCTAATTGTGTAAAGTAAATTAAAGTGTTAATTTAGGTAATTTTATCGGCAATTTTTATTGTCACGAACCTCAAGCTCGTAACAATTGGTGTCAGAAGTGGGATAAAATCATGCCGATTTTACCTAAGGAGGAAACGGAGGGTGTCCGTACCCGAAATCAACGCCAGCAGGAGACGGACCAAAGAAGATTTGGTGGTGCAACGCCGCTGACGTCGGAGGGCCAGCCGCCGGCTGCAGGCCCGTCAGTAGCTCCTCCATCTGCAGCACCCGATTTAGGTGCTCTGATGGTGATGCTGCAGGAACAGGCTCGCCGACAGGAGGAACAGGTCCGTCGGTTGGAGGAGCAGCTGCGGGGTGGACAGGATGAACAGGCTCGTCAGCAGGCGGAACAGGTCCGTCAGTTGAAAGAGCAGCGGCAGAGAGGACAAGAGGAACAGGCCCGCCGACAGGAGGAACAGATGCTTCTCATGAAGGACCTTCACGCTACCTTCGGGAAAGAGATAAGGGAGGTGAAAGATAAGGTTGCTCAACATGAAAACCGCCTGTCGGAAGCTGAAACCCGAATTGACCTAGTGAACAATCGGGTTGACAACGTAATGGCTGACATGAGGAAATCACTTGACGAACTCAAACTTGGCGAGGGAACTTCAGTTCCCGTAGTAGCTACTACACCTTCGCTACGTGGGTTCAAGGTGCCACCATTCGACGGGACTTCTTCCTGGTCAGCCTACAAAATCCAGTTCGAGGCTGTTATGAAGGCGAACGGCTGGAATAAAAGTCAGGCCATGACTGCTCTCACACTAGGCCTGCGCGACCAGGCCTTAACAGTTCTCGAAGCTCTCGGTGAGGAAGTGACTTATGAGCAACTCCTTGAGGCATTGGAGGCGAGATATGGCGACGCTCACCTGGAACACGTCTTTCGTGCGCAGCTTAAAGATCGTGTGCAGCGCATCAACGAAAACCTGCAGCAGTGGGCTCTAGAAGTGGAGAAGCTGGTGCGAAAAGCATACCGGTCTGTACGTGCGCTCATTGAAGGGAACCTGGTGCAGACATTCATCAACTGCATCCGCGATCTGGAAGTCAGAGCTGCTGTGAGGCTCGGGCACCACGAGACGCTTAAGGACGCCTTGGCCCATGCACTGGAGGTGGAAGCCGTGCGGCAGGATCATCGTTCCCATCGCGTCAGGGAGGTTGCAGCAGCTACAGTTCGCGACCGCAACAAAGGATACAGCCCAAGGTGCTATGGCTGTGGGGAAAAGGGCCATCTTCGATCCAGCTGCCCTAAGCGAACCCTAGAAAGGGAAATTGAACGATCTCAGGAGGGTAGTGCGGCCAACAGCACCGCCCAGCAGCGGCAGGGAAACGAGTAAAGGCCAGAACTGCGGGGCGGGTGCTGGCTGATGTTAAAAGAGCCCAAGGATCTCGATCTCACAAACCCATGATGGGAACAGCCTAATCATAAAGGGCGAGATCAACGGAATGCCGTGTAAGCTGACCATAGACACTGGAGCCTCTCGTACGGTTGTTAGTTCCCAACTTATAAGTCAGTTCCTTGGGGACTCCGCATACAACCGAGAACGCCTTAATTTGGTAACAGCCACCGGTCAGCGTATACCCGTCCGTGGAGAGAAGGAGATGGAGTTGAAGCTAGGCAACGTGATCTACCTCCATAATGTCATCGTGGCTGATATAATGGACGACTGTATCTTAGGCCTAGACTTTATGAGGAATAATTGTTGTGAGATCGACGTTAAGCAAGGTGTTTTGAAATGTGGACAGGAGGAACTTTTTTATGGAAGGTGCGTTACCAGGGAACGTGTACAGCATCAAGAAGATTGTTCTTCCGCCGAGATCGGAAACGATTGTTCCGGTTAGTCTACCTCGAAACGCTGGGCAAGCTCACCGTTGTGTACTTGTGGAAAGGGTAAACAATGACCTTCCATGGAAAGTAGCTCGAACCTTGGTCAGGACCACTGACATCTCAGGAGTACGTGTGCTGAACTTTTGCGACCGGGAACAGATTATAGAAAAAGGCACACTGGTTGGTACTTGTGAGGAAGTGGATTGGTTACGTCAGTGCCAATATATATCGAGTGGGACCCCCAGCAAGGATTCAGAAACGAGAGTGACCACACTTTTGGAAGACTGTCGCAGTGTTCTGTCCCCGAACGAATTGGTCAAGGCGAAGAAGTTGTTACTCAAGTACGCCGATGTATTCTCATCAAATGATGCTGACATAGGAAAGACTGGCCTAGTTCAACACAAAATAAACACAGGAGAGGAATTGCCTATCCGTCAGCGGCCAAGAAGATTGCCGGTAGCACGTGAAAAGGAAGTGGAAACCATGATTGAAGGAATGGTGAAGGATGGTGTTATTGAACCTTCCTCTAGTCCATGGTGTTCACCAGTGGTGCTGGTGAAAAAGAAGGATGGCAGCGTGCGGTTCTGTGTTGATTACCGCCGTCTGAACGACGTTACAAAGAAGGACAGCTATCCCTTGCCAAGACTTGATGACACGCTGGACATGCTTACAGGAGTAAAATGGTTTAGCACGCTGGATCTAAAAAGTGGCTACTGGCAAGTTGAAATTGACCCTAAGGACAAGGAGAAAACTGCGTTCTCGACGGGAAAGGGTCTGTGGCAATTCAAAGTAATGCCGTTTGGGTTGTGCAATGCTCCAGCAACGTTTGAAAGGCTGATGGAACTTGTACTTACCGGGCTAATTGGCGATGCCTGTCTGGTCTACTTGGATGATATCATCATCGTGGGCCGTACGTTTGAGGAACACCTTCAAAACCTGGAACGCATGCTCATGAAGATTCAGAGTGCCAACCTCAAGTTGAGCCCGAAGAAATGTTCACTATTTCAACGGCAAGTTAACTTTTTGGGGTTTGTAGTATCGGAAGAAGGTATCCGCACAGATTCAGAGAAAATAGCCGCTGTCAAGGATTGGCCGGTTCCAAAGGACAAGACGCAGGTTAGAGCATTTTTGGGTTTGTGCTCCTATTACCGGCGATTCGTGAAGAACTTTGCAGATATAGCCACACCTCTGCACAAGCTAACCGAGGAGAAGCGACAGTTCTGCTGGGATGAAAGTTGCAATATCGCATTCCAGGAGCTCAAGGACCGTCTGTGCAAAACACCTATTTTGGGATACCCTGATGCAAGCAAAGAATTTATAGTTGACACAGACGCAAGTGATATAGGACTCGGCGGTGTGTTGTCTCAACGGAATGGTGACCAAGAGGTCGTGATAGCGTACTTCAGCAAGTCGTTGTCAAAACCGGAAAGGAACTACTGTGTCACAAGACGCGAATTGCTAGCTGTGGTAAAGTCGTTGCAACATTTTAGCAAATATCTTCTGGGACGAAAATTTCACTTACGAACTGACCATGCTGCACTAAAATGGCTATTGCAGTTTAAAAACCCAGAAGGACAAGTTGCGAGGTGGATTGAACTACTGCAGGAATACGACTTTGAGATCGAACATCGCAGCGGGAAATCTCATGGCAACGCAGATGCATTGTCAAGAAGACCTTGTCCTGAAGATTGCAAACATTGTACTAGGCAAGAGAGTAAGGAAGTGGTATCCGTGAGGATGCTCAGGGCAGACCACCTCAGCAACGAGTGGAAGGACAGCTTACTACATGCACAGCAGGAAGATCCGGACATCAAGCCGATTCTGGAATGGATAAAGGCCAGTGCTCCCAAGCCCAAGTGGAGTGACGTCTCAGCGATGAGTTCGACCACTAAAAGCTATTGGGCCCAGTGGGACAGCTTGCTGCTTCAGGATGGAGTTCTGTGTCGTAAATGGGAAAACGTTCGGGGAGACAGCTGTCATTTGCAAATGGTTGTCCCTAAAGTTAAAGTACCGGATGTTCTACAGCTGTACCATAATGATTGTTCAGGAGGCCATCTGGGAGTTAAACGAACTCTACTGAAGATCCGAGAACGGTTTTACTGGGTCCACTGTCGAAACGATGTCGAGGACTGGTGTCGCAAATGTACAAGTTGTGCGGCTGTAAAGGGACCTCAGACTCGTAGTAGAGGTGCATTGAAGTTGTACAATGTTGGTGCACCATGGGAGAGAATAGCCATTGACGTGGCGGGGCCGTTTCCGGAGAGTGAAAGCGGTAACAAGTATTTCATGGTTGTGATGGATTACTTCACTAAGTGGCCAGAAGTCTTCGCCATTCCAAATCAAGAAGCTTCAACAGTTGCAGATAAACTAGTTCATGAAGTCTTCTGTCGTTTTGGAGTACCTTTAGAGATTCACAGCGATCAAGGAAGGAATTTTGGGTCTCAAATATTCCAGGAAACTTGCCGAGTTATGGGTACATCATCATAAAACAAGAACGACTTCTTATCACCCGCAATCTGATGGAATGGTGGAACGATTTAATCAGACATTGGAGAGGTACCTAGCAAAAGTTGTAGACAATCGGCAACGAGATTGGGACAAGCACATACAACCGTTTTTGTTGTCATATCGAAGTTCTGTTCACGAAAGTACAGCAGTGCCACCAGCTTTCGCAAACTTTGGAAGAGAATTACGGCTGCCTGCAGACCTGATCACCGGGATACCACCCGATGCTCCACGCAGTATAACCGATTATGCAAATGACTTGCGGAAAAAAATGAATGACGTTTATGAGCACGTCAGACAATCGGGCCAGCAAATGTCTGAAAAGATGAAAACCCGGTATGACCGCAAAATGAACAACAAAGGTTTCGACGAAGGTTCACTTGTGTGGTTGCACAATCCAGTCCGCAGCAAAGGGAAATCTCCTAAGCTTCAAGCTAAATGGGACGGCCCGTACCGGATTGTAACCAGGATCAACGATGTGACCTACCGGATACAGAAAGGCGCAAGAGGGACTCCTAAGATCGTCCATGTGTTATTATGGGACCGATAATGCTCGGGACGAGCATGTCTTAGGAGGGGGCAGTGTTGCATGAATAAGTCAACTAGCGCCATCTAGTGTCAGGAACGAGAGCGAGGGGAGCATTGAGAAAATGACATCACAAATCGCTCAACTGACAGCGCCTAGTCGAAACTCGAACGCTCGGTACCTTCCGCGTGTTTACTTGAACATTCTGGATATTTCTTTGCTAATTCAAATATATAGGCGCTGCAAGATGCGATCGAGGCAGTGTTGATTTGGGCGAAACAAGCGAAGCTTCGGAGCGGAATAAAAGTGAATTAGTGTGTTTAAATTATTAGTGTTTTAACTCTAATTGTGTAAAGTAAATTAAAGTGTTAATTTAGGTAATTTTATCGGCAATTTTTATTGTCACGAACCTCAAGCTCGTAACAATATTATAACGTCACTAAAAAAGTTTTTTGGGAAAATTCTTATTTCAAAATACTTTTCATAAAAATAAACAATACATTCCAGTAGTATTTAATGCTCTCTACAATAAAAACCATAACATAATATAATATTTTTTTCTTTCTGGTGCAAAACTAGTCATTACGGTTTGGTAAAACTTATAACGCTTCTACCGAAAAAACAGTTTTTTTGGTTAGTGTCACTCTTCTTATCAATGTGCGATATGGTATGTATATAGTTTTCTTCAAGGATTACTCAGATATTTTACATGGGGATTCCTATATTCAGGAGTGGACTTGATAGACTGTAATGAAGATATAGATGACTATTTAGATGACATCATCTGGATTGAACATGGATGGACAGAACACATACAGTATAGTTTGAATCATTCTTACCCGTAAAAGTGCAACACGCTGTGCATATTTCTTTTAACTGTCCAAGATTTTTTTAATAACAACAAAAAACCTTAAGAAAGTTCAGGCATCACATTCTATGAATAATAACATTTCTTCCTAAACCTATCAAATTTAAAGGCACACAGTAGAAATACATACATCAAATGGTTCTCAAACAATAGATAAACACAAGACTTCTCTTTTCTTTTCACATAGTTATTGTATTTACTATCTTATTTTGTTATATTAGGTGTAATAGTAAGTGTATTATAGAGCAAGTTGGATGAACAGGATACATTCATTATTTTGTATTGGTACTCGTACAAGTGTAATGTAGTGCCATGAGTAGGTTTACTATGAAAGTAATGTCAATGAATATAATGTTAATTTAATTTTATATAATATGTTTATTATACTATAATTTATTTCAGTTTTTATTTATTTCCAGACTAACAAAGTGTATTCCCATTTTATTTTTAACGACGTCATCCACGCCGCCGTCTTCATTTAAAATTTCAATAACCACTACTGGTTCATTGCAAAAAAAAAATTACCTTTACTCCACGTCAATTTCGTCAAAAAAACCTTCCGATTCAAATGACTGGTATGGTCTAATAGGAAACCTATCAGGGCCTTCCGGTGATGTGTCACGGAAACGATCATCTTCCTAAAACATAGGCGCAAACAAAAATATCCATGAAAACCACTTCACCAAAATATACAAAATTCAGTGTGTATCAACGCAAACATAACACAAAAAATGTATCACCTCGAATCCGACCGCTTCCACATCATCACCGGGCTGTTCGCGACGTCCAGGTGGTGTAGGAGGAGAGTAAGCCTCAGGTGACGACGCGCGCGCGTCTTCCACCTAAACATACAAAAAGCATATATTAGTCTATTCCGCACATTTTCCTTTTAAAACATGCAATAATGTGTTTGTCAAAACATTAGAACCAAAATCACAAAAAAACGCAATACAAGTGTAAATCAGACAAAAAAGTGAGATTAGTGCAAATTAAAACATACATAATACCAGTGTTAAACAAAGCATGAAAAACATAATATCAGAGGTATTAGCGGCATATAAAACATATTATTTAAGTTGACTGATATACTTAATATTGTCATTATCGAGCGGGTCTAACAGATCACAGAGGACATGACAAAGGGTCGTCGAAAAGGGCAGAACAACGTCTGCCTGGCAAGCTAGTCAATGTATATGATCGGGTCTCTAGAAATGAATGAATGACACATTTACTATTTTATTATTTATATTTGACAATGAATAATAATTATTGTCTTTATAAACCCGTCTAAAAATATTTTAAAAGAAATTTATATAATTAATAATTTTAATAATTTCAAGCGTGGTATAGCTGCAGCATGGCCCTACTACATATAAAAGTTTCGCTTGTCCAGTAATATTCACTTACTGTCTAAATTTGTCTTATGCAAACGTACTCATTAACAATAAAATAGGTATTACCGGCATATAAAAGTTTCGTTTGTCCAGTAATATTCACTTACTGTCTAAATTTGTCTTATGCAAACGTACTCATTAACAATAAAATAGGTATTACCGGCATATAAAAGTTTCGTTTGTCCAGTAATATTCACTTACTGTCTAAATTTGTCTTATGCAAACGTACTCATTAACAATAAAATAGGTATTACCGGCATATAAAAGTTTCGTTTGTCCAGTAATATTCACTTACTGTCTAAATTTGTCTTATGCAAACGTACTCATTAACAATAAAATAGGTATTACCGGCATATAAAAGTTTCGTTTGTCCAGTAATATTCACTTACTGTCTAAATTTGTCCTATGCAAACGTACTCATTAACAATAAAATAGGTATTACCGGCATATAAAAGTTTCGTTTGTCCAGTAATATTCACTTACTGTCTAAATTTGTCTTATGCAAACGTACTCATTAACAATAAAATAGGTATTACCGGCATATAAAAGTTTCGTTTGTCCAGTAATATTCACTTACTGTCTAAATTTGTCTTATGCAAACGTACTCATTAACAATAAAATAGGTATTACCGGCATATAAAAGTTTCGTTTGTCCAGTAATATTCACTTACTGTCTAAATTTGTCTTATGCAAACGTACTCATTAACAATAAAATAGGTATTACCGGCATATAAAAGTTTCGTTTGTCCAGTAATATTCACTTACTGTCTAAATTTGTCTTATGCAAACGTACTCATTAACAATAAAATAGGTATTACCGGCATATAAAAGTTTCGTTTGTCCAGTAATATTCACTTACTGTCTAAATTTGTCTTATGCAAACGTACTCATTAACAATAAAATAGGTATTACCGGCATATAAAAGTTTCGTTTGTCCAGTAATATTCACTTACTGTCTAAATTTGTCTTATGCAAACGTACTCATTAACAATAAAATAGGTATTACCGGCATATAAAAGTTTCGTTTGTCCAGTAATATTCACTTACTGTCTAAATTTGTCTTATGCAAACGTACTCATTAACAATAAAATAGGTATTACCGGCATATAAAAACATATCATTTAAGTTGACTGATATATTTAATATTGTCATTATCGAGTGGGTCTAACAGATCACAGAGTCAGACGAATCAATACTTATCAATATAAATATGATCGGGTCCATAGAAATGAATGAATGACACATTTACTATTTTATTACTTATATTTGACAATTATTAATAGTTAATGTCCATATTAACCCGTATAAACATATTTTAAAAGTAATATAATTTTAATATTTTAAGCGTGGTCCTTCCCCGGTCGAGCCCATCCATTCGTTCTACAACTATACTACTAATATAGCTGCAACGTGGCCATATAAAATCATATTGACTGTATATTGACTACATACATGACTGAGAAGAATTACATCTCACATCTGTAATATGTTATAGAATAAATAAATAAAAACACCACACTGTATATCACATGGGTATTTGTATCATAATATATGCTAACAAATTATTTCTCTCTTTTGTAACATAATTAATGCTTATAAAATAGATTATTCAAGTAAATATATAATAAAAAATTATCAACAGATCTGTAGAATTTTATTCCGGTACCCCATCATATGACATTGATCCGTGACCATGAACACATTAAACCACAGTAATAATAAATAATAATAATTTTCAGTAATGCCACAAGTCACGATCCTGAGCCACCTGCGTCCATCGACTTCCTGCATGTCTTACCAGGTCGTTTATCAATATAAGCTATTGACATATCCCGTTACTATTCCAATCACTGCCGAATAATAGATTCAACGCCCTAGTTACATAAAATAAAGCTCAAAATGGCTTGCTGATTGTCGGCTGTAGAGACTGCCATTTTATATGTTCAGTACATGGAATCTGTCGTACTTTTATTTCCAATAAAAATCGTTGTAAACTTCAATGTATTTTGATAACAAAAAACGTTAAAATCCCCGCGGATGTCGGCAGCGTGAAAATCGCTATTATTTCTATATATTACTAGAATTTTTTTACGTAAAAAGATAAATTATATTGACACAAAAACTTTTATAACAATTTTATAATAAAAAAATGGACCTACCTTAGAAAAATCCAAAAAACAAGGCAGCACTGCACAATAGCAACCACACCCAAATGACGCAATTTGAAATCCGAATACAAATCATAGAGTAACAAACTTTTTATTAAACTACAAGATAGAAAATTTCATATGGAGCCTATAATGCTAAACTTCTTCATAGAAAAGTAGTCTCTAAACATAACTATTTATGGGTTAAAGTGCTGTGGGTGTGTGTGGTCGGATCTGACCACTTGGAATTTGACGGAATATCGCCGTGGTCAGATCCGGCCGCGTGCATATTGAGAGGTTATTACAAGGATTTTTTTTAGGACGGAACATTTTTTATTCAATATACGTTGTAAGAAATTACAATTGAAATTAATTTTCTTAGTTTATCCACTGATTCGGAGAACACTTCTAAAAGAAGCCATCAAGACACAATTTTTTTCAAAAGTATAATTTTATGATAAAATACAGGTTGTTTTTACTTATTTAATTTATTTAAGAAATCGTTTTCAATTACTTAATCGTTTTTTGTACTTTTTTGTTTTGTTCAGTTTTTTAACATATTTTAAAAACAGCTCTGAATACGCCATCACATTCCCGGGGGTAATTATTAATCATGTTGAATATTAATAATTTATATTAAAACGGTATTAAAACTAAATATGTGCATACATTTTGCAACGGGGGCCTTGCCAACAGGGGCGTTGGGAAGAATTTAGCTGTAAAGATTCCTCTATTTTTTTTTGGAATTACTGTGGACGCAATTTTAATTCTTACCTAAAAATTCAAAAAAGTGATCGCGCTTGGGATTCCTCGAATGTTAATAGACAACCAAAATATAGCAAGAAATGACGTTTAAAAGCTGAATTTAGCAATAATGGGAGAAAAATCAGGTTCTTTTTGCGCTCGTTTCATAACCGTAGATAAAAAAGTGGGTACACAATATTGACCCGGAGACGACAAACCAGAGCAAGACGTGGGAAAGACCGGCTTCCCCGCCAGCTAAAATATTTAAGGTGTTTGCGTCCTCAAGAAAAATAATAGTTTCTATCTTCTGGAGTGCGGAAGGTTTAACAATGATCGACTATTTAAATAAAGGAGCAACAATTACTGAAGATTGCTACGCATCATTAATAAAAAAAACTTCGAGAAGAAATAAAGAATAAGCATCAAAGATAGATGCAGCACCCACCAAATTCTCCAGATCTAGCTCCGAGTGCTTTTCATCTTTTTACTCACCTGAAAAAGCACTTGCGAGGTATAAAATTCGATGGCGAAGATGTGGTCAGGGGTGCTGTTGAGGCCTTTTACGAATCCCGGAATCAAGCCTCTTTTCCAAGAGAATTACTTGAAAAAGCTATTCAAGTTGTATTAGCTTATAAAGCGAAAAATAAAAATATAACTTACATATACTTATCTTAAAATTTATTTGCGTTTCCAATAACTTAGTAATCAACTTATTATATCCTAGAACTGTCTTTCAAAGAAAATTTTAAAGAAGGAAATATATAAACGTTGTTAGTGTTATAATGTCTTGCGTACTCCAAATTTCTCACCTTCAACCGCCTTTGAAGGAAGGGTGACCGAATAATATTTTTGTTAATAAGAAATTACAAATTTCATTTCAGTACAGTAGTGGATCGAGACGCGACTATTCTGTGTACAATATCATTGCTAGTCGATAGTCTTTTATTCATGATCTCGTGCATTTAATTATTCTAAATTAAAACTATGTTCTTCGTTTACACGTAAGTATTTCTAACACAATATTTTAAAATTACTTTTGTGTATTAATTTGTTTAAAAAATAAAATAAATAAAGCTTTTATTGAAAAAATTTAACCTTTAATTAAGGTCAAGCGCCCGCTGTAAAGATCACAGTACGCGGGCAACCCGTTTGGTTCCCCACTAGCATTCACGAAATTGTTAATAGAAATTTTAAGTTCTGGTTTATTACGTGCTCGGCACACATGGTCACGGGTTACTGAGGTGACTGGCGTCCCGATGTCATTTTTAAACCTGGAGTACCTTCAGCTTTTTTAATTATTGTTTATGGTCCGATCTATGCAAAGTGAACTGATTATTCCCTGAGGTCTTGCAGTGGTATGCTTGGGTTTAGTTTTAATTTTATTGATTATAGGGTCCCAAGCAGATGGTAGTACCCAGCCTCCTTCTCTATTGAAATTATGATGTTTTTTAATTTCAATAGCCTCACGTATCCTTGGTAGGAACCGGTGTTCCTTCACGAGGATTTGTGGTCTATCAAATCTGATATAATGGTTGGGGCCTTCTAGGATATGCAGTTTGTGATCATATCCTACGCTATTTAGATTTAGATTGCACAAACATAGTGAAATATTTTACCAATAGCAATCCATTACGTTTTCATGTGTCGTCATTATATCAGTCAACGCACATACAATTTGTGCCTATACCTTGCGACCTTCCAATTGTCAGCATGTCCTCAAACATATAATACTAAATATTGAAAAGTTTAACAAATATATAAAATCTGGTTTGTGATACTCTAATCTATCACTTCTTTGTACAATATCGTACGCACTATTAAAAACTGTTTATATATCAGCAGTGTAAATGTTTACCAACAGAAGTTGTGATTAGACATGCACGTTAAAATTGCGTTTGCTTTTACAAATTCGTATACATTCTCTATGTTACTGTTGCAAACGAAAGTTATTTTATATTAAATATATAGCGAATGAAGCATTGATTAAGTGAATGTTTATATTTTTTATTGCATTACTTATATGTACATACCTGCTTTTTATAAAATAAGAGTGACGAGCGCGCGCCCAATCCATCTGATGGTAAGTGGATGCTAAGGTTCATAGATATCCACATTTATCCCTTCCTATCCCCGATTAAGAGTTAGAATGTAGATGCTTTGTCACTAAGGACTGAGATCAACACTAAGATGAAATGGCTCGATTCCAGTAAAAAATAAGCTACAAATGTACGCTGGGATTCTGTCAGAGCTCGGTCTGATATAATAATTATACTAAACATATTTGTACTTTTACAGCATTGTATCAGGCATGTTCGCCGATGCGCATACTGATGACTACTTCGCGATCATGCGTAAAAATGTGGAGTTATTAATGCACAGAGTGAGAGGGAGCTCGAATAAGTATCCTGAGGGTCTTTGCGGAAAGGCTCGATGGCCCGACACTAGGTAGGTTTGTCAAGCTACATATACTAATGTGAGCTTGATAAATCTATCAAATTTGTATACATTGTGTGAATTTTTATTTTGTTTTTATTTCTATTGTGTTTTTATTTGTTTTGTGTACTAACATTATTCTTAAGTTTTATTTGTATTACTAACATGTTATGGGCCTACGATACCTGAAAAATAAAACATTTTTTTTTTGTTTATTTATTGTAGCATTTACATACCGACCAATAATGGTAATATTTTTCTTGGGCCCTTCGTTAAAGTCACAGTCTATCAAAGTTCACTGCTGAGCACATGTCTGTATAGATGTTTACCTCTCCCATAGATTACCTCACACGCAATCCATGGAGTAGAATAGAATAGTAAAAAATATTTTTTATTAAATATAGATTACTTGTAATCATTATTGAAAGTAATTTTTTACTTATACTATTGGTTCGGAAACAAACTTCAGTCCTAAGAAGTACCAGCGAGGAACCCAGCTGGACTTTTTGTAAGAATAAAATTCATTTACAATAAATTACTTTATAAAATTGGTATGAGAAAGTTAGAAGCGGTAGCGATCACCTCATTCCCGGGGCTTATTGTCGTCTAGTATATATTTATAGCATCGTCAGCAATGGACCGGTATTCCTCTTATCTTCGCGGTTTTTTCCGACTGGTGCGGTCTGTCTCTAGGTGTACCGCAAGGCAGATTAATAAACAGTGATATGTTAGTGCTGAAGTCTCGGTAGTTTGCAAACTGTATAATATTGATACTGGATGGAGTCATGAGAAGTTACCACTCTTATAACTGTATATATAACTTGTGATCATGTATCTATATCTATTTTAAGGAGTCTAGCTATGAGCAAAAGTGATAATTCGTATAAGTTTGACAACGCCGTACTGTTTATGCAAATCATATTAGTTCATGACCGACTAGTCGGTCAAAACATTGCGGTAAAGTTTATGCTACCAAAAACATTTTCATGTAAAATGTTGCCAAGACGAGACGATATGG
Organism: Parnassius apollo; assembly: GCA_907164705.1. Lineage (NCBI taxonomy): Eukaryota > Metazoa > Arthropoda > Insecta > Lepidoptera > Papilionidae > Parnassius > Parnassius apollo. Next base: position 1,014 of record CAJQZP010000668.1, on the reverse strand, counting down.
CCTAATTTAAGGGGTGGAGGGATGATTTTTAAAAAGAACCTGAAATATATATTTTTTAATTTGTTATAAGAAGTCTTTGTATTTCTATAATTTTCAGATCTCTGGCATATAATTAACCAACTGCCAGATGTAACAACTTTTTTGACACTAATATAGTGTTGGGAAATGATTTAATATTTAATATTGCATGTAAGTGCCGCAAGAAATATTAAAGTGGACCACGTGGAAAGAACCTCTCTCTTACAGAATACCAGCATAAAATAGCAGCTCAATGCTGCTATGTTTTGTGTGATGAGTGTAGAGAACCAGATACCATTTTTACTGGCAACGAGGCATTCCATCTTAGTCGTCATCCTCAGGGGTGATAATGCATCGAAATTTTGATTCTTAATAGAATACGAGGATAGATGCAGATGTCTGTGGTCCGCAGCATCCACTTATCATCTGGTTGACCGTGTACTTGTTTTGACCCTTATTATTTAATATATAAAGTAAAACTATTACGAAGCACATTGTTTTATTAGCCAATTTAAATAAAGCAGTAGAATCTCAATTCGAGTGCATTTTATGTTGTATGTATGTTACAGTCCATACGGATAAAGAATGGGATTAGAAATAGCGGTACATTAAGCACGTACTGTCAACATACACAGTACCAAAATCGAAAATCCACACTCCACACCAATCCAATTTTAATTAAATCGACCTTTTTGGTTTAATCGACAATTTTATTTAAAGAAAACTTATTTTTTAGGTTGTTCGTTTTCCAGATTGTGGATTAATTTAAATTCTTAAAATTTGGAATAGAAAAAAATATTTTTAATACATAACTTGTTATAATTTTCCCAGAAAACACGGATTACTAAGTGCCGCATTATCATTTATCGTGTGACATCTATCTTTGCTTATGAACAGTCATCCGTAACTAGAGTAAGCGAAATACATTGACAAAAAAGCCGGCAAACAGCGAGCAGGAAGGGTTCTCGCGTCGTTGAACCAAGTGTAGTGGCGATG